>VZRX01016319.1:96853-111661 GCA_013398075.1 Notiomystis cincta
ATAAAGGTAAAACATTAAACATCTTTATGGGTCATCTACAGGAGGAAATTATTTTATCTGAAACACTGAGTACATTAACATAGTTGGTATGACATTTCCTGTCTCCTCACATTGTCTTTATGATTCAGTTTTCAACAGTGGGTTACACCAGGTATCTCTTTTACTCTCTGCAGCTGAATTTCCCATCTCCCACCAGTTTCCTCACCCTAACTATGATTCTCATACTTCTTTTTTCTCTTACTGTTGCATAGTCCTCCTATAACTTGAGTATAACTGTGTATACAGTACCTAAAATACTAGTTCTAGAGAGGATTTTGAAATGTACACAAAGTCTCCCTTACAGAAAAGAACTAGGGTCGCCAGAAATATTTTAATAAAGAAGGGTGACAAACTTTCCTCCACAATGTCCTTAAACCATCCTGAATATTTTTTATGAGTTTTTCAGTACTTTAATGTTTTCTTCACAGCTTTCTCAATAGAAAATTAGCTAGGGCAGTTAAATAAACCTAAGAACAAGATTATGTTCCCTTTTCAGTCTAAGGGAGTTTGTACCAACAGAAAACCAAAAAAAATTGTATAGCCTTTCAGCCAACTATTGCTGGATACCTAGAGGTATTGTGAAATAAAGGTTCCTCCTCATGAAGGTTTTCCACTTTCCATTAAATACATAAATGTTCCCTCAATCCTTGTTTAATGGTTATTTTGTTGGCTGGTCGTTTTTAAAAGTAGAACAGCATCAACAGTTGAAAATTAGGTCATTTTCTTCCATAGAGTACCTGATAATTTCGTTATCTAACTTTTTATGGGAAGTGGATTATTGGATTCAGGTGCAGTTGGTCCTGTCTCAGACTGAGAACATGAAAAAGATCTCTCATCTTTCCACTTCTTTTTAATGGCTGTTCATTTCCTCTGGGAGCAAAGGTAACTTTGGTAACTTCAGTGAATGAATCACTGGACTGTGATGAAATGGCTGAAGAAGTTGGGGCTGTTCACCCTGGAGAAGAGGAGGATGTCGCATGGACACCTCATAGGAACATTCCTCTATCTGAAGGGTCCTACAGGGAAGCCAGAGAGGGACACTCCATCAGGAATTGTGGTGGGATATGGAGTGATGGCTACAAACTGAAAGATGGGAAATTTAAGGTAGAAGATAGGAAGAAATTCGTGCCCATGAGGGTGGTAAGATACCAAAACAGGTTGTTCAGGGGGGTTCTGGGAGCCCCAACCCTGGCAGTGTTCAAGGCCAACTGGAATAAAGTCTTGAGCAACCTGGTCAAGTGAGAGGTTGCCCTGCTCATGGAAGTGGGGGTTGGGATAAGATGGTTTTTAAGGTGCATTCCAACCCCTTAGCTTTCTATGTTTCTATGACTCTAAGAAATACCATGACATTTTTGAACATCATTTTCATGACTTTTCTTGAGTTTTTTTCCAGAAAGTAAATACTTTTGTTTTATGTGAAAAGCTTCTTTATACAGGAAACAAATTCTTACCTGAAACCAGTTCCCATCTTTAAATTTTTTCATTTTCAGCATCAGCTATCACCCACTGAAAAATTACTATTTCTACCTCCCTGTCCCTAAATATAGTAGAGGAAGATTTAAAAAAAAAAAAAAACAAACACAACAGCTGGAAGCTAAAGCTTGACACAGCTAAATGTGTCACAAATTGGTACTGGTGAATGTGATTGACTGTGAACATGAACTGCCAAGGGGCTGTTTATCTGTTGATACTTACCTATAAAGATTGTGTGCCACTCTGCAAGACATATCTGTCAAATGTATCGTTGGACTGTGTAGATAAGAAAAAAGATAAGAATACCTAATCTAATTGTCTCTTTGGCCTTATTATATGTAGTTATATGGAATTGAGAAGACTTATTGGTCAGAACTGAGGCCTTTGTTTCTAAAACAGCCATCTAAATATTTCCATAGGAATGAGTTGTGAGCTTATCTTAATTGTTTTCAGCCAGGAACAGTCTCATTGCAACTCAGATTGGTCACAGTGTGACTCCTGTCCACTGGAGCCAAAGAGCTCAACTGAAAACTCCTTCCTTTTAGCATCTTAAGTCTCATGCCATGCTATCAACACAGAATATTGGAAGAACAGAGGGGCTGGTTCCAATTCAAAGCCTTCTGTCTCAAAGGCTATTTCTGAACAGTCTCAAATTCAGTTCAACAGTTTCAGAATATCCAGAAATCTTCTTCACACCAAATTAATATCAAATAATTTCTCTTTTGCTGCTTTGGAATATGTAAATAAAAAGTATTTAGATGACAAAAAAACCAATTTGGTTTTTATAGTAAATTATATTTTCATATCATAATCCAATTATAGGGCTATTTATCCAGCTGTTTCCTTCAAACAGAACTTGATCGCTTCTGAAGGACTTTAACCACTTGGAAAAACATGAGAATTTAATTATTTGAAATTTCGAATATAGAGTAGAATAGAATAGAATAGAATAGAATAGAATAGAATAGAATAGAATAGAATAGAAGTTTTCATGTGTTTCCATCTGTAGTAGCATAATTTAGTATTTCAAATATCATACAGGATAATCCACAAATGCAGTAAGTCTAGTACAGGAACGCTCATTTACAGAAAAGAGAAGTATCATGGTTTAATGTTTTGATTGTTAAGTTTTGTTATTTTCATTTTGCATACTTCTAGATACTAGATTTTCAGCATAAAAATATTTATCTATATATTAAGGCATTTGTTATTTATTTTATTAAGGACCATGTTAACTTTGATTTCCCCAATAATATCAAGGTTCTATTTTCACTTTAAATTCTTAAATATTTAGTCCTAATCTTAATGTTTATGAATATCTTCCATATATTCTATAGTACATATTTGGGACACACCACCAGTACTCACAAGAGGTGAGAAATTCACACACAGTTGCATTTTTTTTCTATTTGCACTAGATTTTAATTAGACTATATTTTTGTTACCCTGAAATATTATATCTATTTCTTCTCAGGTTTTTCTGTACTTTGAAATTAAGGCGATGGGTAAGCCAAATATTTTAAATTCCTGACTCTTGGCTACAGTAATTACAGTTACCTCTTCCAATTTATTACGAAACCCTGCAGAATTTTGCAAAGACAATCATGCCTTCTAAATTGCATAAAAGTTTTGTTCTATCTAGTTAGTATATGCATGCATGCACAAAGTCTCCATTTAGTTTAATATGAATGCAGTTCATCTTCCTGTGAAAATCAGTCAAGCTCATTTGGTTGATCATAGGAACAATCTCTGCAACAGCACAAAAAACAATGGGTTTATTTTCCTTTCCAGGCCTTTACACTGTACAGCCACACCTTTGCTTTTTCTGTTTTTTTCAAAGAGAAAAACTGAAGTGGACCTGTTTCTAGAGATATATACTCAGGCATTTCAGCACATAGTGACAATCTTTTAAATATTAAATATATATGCATAAAGGTTGAACAGAATTTTTGTGCAGAGATAATTTTCACTGCTATAAACTCAAATGCTTAGGTCAGAAAGATACACTGGGAGTACCATGTGATCCACCATACTACTACCACCAAAAATTTGGCATTGTCAAGGTGATTTTCCAGGTGGCCTGTATTCTCAATGGGTTTTTCTGCTGTTTTAAACTAACTTTCATCCTACCAGTTGTCATTGATATGTCTGAATTTGCCCTGGAGACATTGCTCCCTTCTTCAAAGAGCGGGCAGTTCCCAGACCTCTGCCCCTCTGTCTAAGTAGTCTCAAAGATGTTCCCAGCACCATCCTCAAGCACTGAGAGCTGGACTCCACCTAGCTTGCAGAACAGCATCTGCAGCACTGCCATTTCCTCTGGAACCACGGCTCGGTGCTGCCTCAGCCTCCCTTCTGCTTTCCCCGTCAGCAGAGGTTGGCAGCACCTGCACAGAGCCAGATGGGAGAGGCTGAAAGGATCCCCTGTGGGAACTTCTCCCCTTTTGCTATGCCCAGCGTGATGGCTCTTGCTGTCACTTGAATGAGCTGATGAGCAAGAGGGGGCAAGTATAACACTACTCAGAGAAGGTGACAAACATGCAAGATACCAACAGACAAACTGTGTGTGTAACTTCACAAATCCTGTAACTACACTCAAGTAATCCACAGGGCTGTCCTTTTATGATTTAATTACTTTACTAAAAAGGTTTGTTCTCTTAAACGACCAAGGAATATGGACACCATAAGTTACACTATGGTAATTTGTGCAAGGCAATCCCCATGAAAATCCTTCATGTCAGGCCTAAAAAAAATCACTTGAATATTTCACAGATTGTTTCAACCTTTCTGCAGTTAATCAACCCTTGGCTCTACAGATAGTGTACTTGCAAGGATATCTGATATTGCCAGTGGGGCAATGATGTTTGCAGTGGTGATACTTGTCCAGGGGGAATGTGGACAGACCCCAGCTGCTCACCCATTGCAGCTTCCTCCATTGCTACCAAATACTAACAACTCATTCCCTGCTGACCTTGGCTGATTTCAAACTACTAATGTACCTGTGCATTTTACATGTGTTTAATATTCTTATGCCTGGTTCAGCCTATAATGCAGCGACTTCCTTAAATAAACCAATATCTGATTTGCTGGGTTTTAATAAATAACAGGTATAAATGGTTACTATAAATAATAACACTGATTATCCTGTGTAATCAAACTCTTCACCTGCTGTGAGACGTACCACATTTATGCAGATCAGCTGTAGGCTTTTCATCCATGAAATTATAGAATGTATAATGTGATGGGCCATGATATATTTAGTGTACTGTAATTGCTTATTTATAAAAGAGCTATCAACAGCCCACTTTAAATAAATTCAGAAATCACCGTAGGGCATTTCAAAATGAATATTTTATATGACATTTCTAAAAGATTATGAGCATTTCTTTGAACAGTAAAATTAATGGCTGTTTTGCTGTTTAACGTCATCCTGTGTAGATTCAGGATAATGGCATATAAACTGTAATTGCTATATTTGTGTTTTAATTAGGAATATAATAATCCACCTCTCTCATGCTGTAGTTTTCCGAAATTAATATGGGGGTAATTCAAAATGGTCTGTTTGCTAATAGAATAGTTATAAGAAAGTGAATGAATTAAGCAGTAATATATATACTTGCAGCTCACTTCTAACAAGAGCTATTCTACAGGGTCGTCTTACCTATTGCATTTTAGACTCGCTGGTTGATCTTCATCTTTTTCTGTAAATAAGATCTAATGACAACTGAAGGTGCCAGCTTTGCCTATTTCCTTACAAACACCAGCAGCCTACAGTGTATCTATGTAAAGAGAACCAAGTTTTCTCCTGTAGGCAGTGATGCTACTTTTGGAAGAGGAAGGAGGAAAGCAGAGTGAAAAATAAACTTTCTGACAGAGAAATCTAAAACTTTGAAAATCCTTACTAATGAGAAGGCCAGTTAGGCTTGTATTCACTTTGACAGACTGGGAGATTAATAGGTAGATGGAAAAGCAATTTCATACTTTTAGTGACTGTCAACACCTATTCCATATCTCCCAGAGCAGTGCTATTAATAAACATGTTGATCCATGGAACAATATATCAAAATCACCCTTCAGGGCCATCATTTTGTTTATACCTGCCCCCATGTTTATGTAATTTACAAATAAAGCCTGAAGAAAAGAAAGGCCCAGAGCCTACAACTGCTGTGCTTTCTTTACCTGCCACAGAAAATTAAACTGATTATGTGTTCATCTACTGTGTCTTCAGCCGTATCTTAACGTAATGTAAAAGTCTGTATGCATGAAACTAGCCTTGATATTTCACAACAAAGAATTCCAAAGTTGGAAAATTAATGAAACCTGATATGATTTTCACGTCTTGATCTTCTAGTGGCTAATTAGTGCTCCAATAAAATTTTCCACAGAATGGGTATTTATTGAGTCTCTTGCAGTTGTGGATTCTCTGGTGACTAAGAAAGTATTAACTCATGTGGCAACATTTCCTTTAGAAGGGTCATTGTAGGACCTCTCCTGCCTACTAAGCCACATATTTCAATGGAAATGAGAGAGATCACTGACAGAAAGATCCTAAAATCCATCTGTCAAATTTGGTTGAAACTAGTAGAATTGGCTGCAACTGCAGATAGAAAAGTTTTTAAGAGGCAGAAAGAGACAGATATGAGTCACAAGACAAAAAAACCAAAACAAAAAGCTTACCATTTTTTCACCTAAAATAAGGTTTTTCATTAAACATTGACATTCTGTTTCTGTACCCAGCCTGAAGCAATTTGTACAAAGGGCAGGAATGGTAAATTACAAAAAACTTTTCAAACAATTTCCAATTGATTCTTGAATCAAGAGCCAAGTAGAGGCATAAAGTGATTTTTATTTTAACAAAACTGGTTCACGTGTCCACCTTATATTTATTCAAGTGATTTTTTCATATGCTTTTCCTTTTTGTGTTTACAAGCTGTCTCTGTGATTTCATTAATGCATGCAAAATGTGTTTGTCTCCTTTCTAACACTAAATCGATTTATACCCTAACAGGCAAGGAGCAACAGCTGAGATGTACAGATGCCAGACTGAAAACTCTTGGTGTGTCTTGAAGTAACTTCCCCATTGTTTCCAGCCTTACAGTGCAGGGAAATCTGCAGTTACCAGACCATCATGAGTGATGTTATGTTTTCATAGTGAATTGGATCAAAGATGTTTTGCACAGATGTTTCTGTAATTGTGTTGCATTTGGGAAATTTACTGTTCAGTGTCCCACAAATACATATTTGCACCTGTGCAGTGGTCTAGGACAGAAGCTGGGCCCGTAGCATAAAACGAGTAGTAAAGATGGCTGGCACAAAACCAGCTAAAGATAATTTCTCAGAACTGTCTCTGCATATATTTCTGTAACCATAGTTCTTTGTTGCAGCAACTGGACTTCCAGCTTTACTTCCAAGGGGAAAGAAGAACAATTGGCAGTCTTATGAGAAGTTTCAATTTTGTCATGTTAGAGATAAAATGGAAAATATGCATTTTTAACCAATTTTTCTTCTTTATTTTATGTTGAGAATATGAAGTCGGCAAAAACCTCAGTACAGACAGCACCTTCCTTGATCCTGATACACATGCTAAGTTTCTTAAAAAGTCTTAGGTCAAATATATGTATGGCATAAGGAGTGTCTGCATGAATGAGATGAGTTTCCTTTCTAAAATGCACCTGAAATACTTCCTTTTGGAAAATTCCTTAGTCATGGATGGTATCATTAATTCTCAGACTGATTTCTCACTGAATAATCATCTTCCAGATCTTGTCTTAGTCGTGACAAAAAATCCAGTTAGTTTTTTTCTTCAAAGCATTTTTTTTTAGTTCAAAATATGTGGACCTTTGAACATTAAAGCAAGGAGAGTTAGCAACCTCAATACTAAATAAGGGATAATTTTAAGTGGGCTGAAGAAAATAATGTGGGATATTCAGGTTTTATCCTCTCTTTGATCAACAAGAAACACACTGTTCTTCTTGCAGTTCTAATTGCAGTCAATTTGAGGGCTTATTTGTGGTCTTAAACACAAAGCAGAAAGACCCAAAATAATAAAAGCGCACTTCCAGTGCGTACTAAAACTTTATTGTTGCAGTGACAAACTGCAAAGGGAAGTTGGAAAAGTCACAGAGACAGAATTATCCTGACAACCTCAGAGCCACGATATCCTGTGTCTGAAAGTATTCATCCTTCTCTTGGCAACTGAGATACAGGAAACACACACTAAGAGTATAAAAATGAGAATTTCTATCATATCCATAATTGATAAAATAATTGTTGATTGGGTTTGATGGTTTTCAACTGTCTGCTCAACTCTTTTCTTTTTAAATGAATAATCCTAATGCCACTCTGACAGCCCTGGTGTCTTAATCTTGTAAATCCTATTAACTTCTCTAAATCAATATTCAAAGGCTAAATTTTATCATAGATTCATTTTAAGTGTTAGAGTCTCTGATTCTCCCAATTGAATCTGCTATAGAGTACTGTCACTCCACTGACTCAAAAGGAATTACTTTTTACATTGATGCAGATGCTGAAAAAACACCCTCCCCATGCCTTAATACAGTGGACAGATCTACATAAAGGTTAAAGTGATACCATGGCTACAATGGACCAATGGAGAAGTAAAAAGAGGAAGAGTTAATAAATATGTAACAGTGAGAAGAACAGCACAAAGAACAGAGGAAGGAAATGAGAAGTAAAGGAATCAGAAATTTTTGATTTGTAGTTGTTTTCAAGGGATGATGAAGTGCAGAAGGTGAGAAGAAGAATTTGGTTTTAGCAGCTGTCTCTTCATTACCACCATCTTGGGGATTGCTTTTATTCTGCTTTTATGGTCCCTGTAAATCAGCACTAATGTTGCTCAGGCACCGCTATGCTGGCTGCCAAAAAGACATACAATCAACAGCTCCCACATTAGAAGTCTGGAGCAGCAGAGAGAAGTATTTCTCTGGAATGGACAATCTGGGCACACCCTGCCACCTCACAACTGCCTCTTGCTGGCATTGCCCAGCTGACTGGCCACTCTCCTCTGTGGTGAAGAGGAGAGTTGCTGCACAGCTCCTCTCCAGCAGGGTCACAGATGAATCTCCACCTCTTAAACTTCCACCACTCAAGGTCATGTCTTCCAGGATGCAGCTTAACCATTTACCTTGCTCTTCAGTTAGGCTTTTGGCACTGTCTCACATAAGCTGTTCATAGAGACACTGTATGGACTGGAAGAATAAGTGGGATGGATTGAAAACTGGCTGGGTCCAGATGGTGATGATCAGTGGCATGAAGCCGAGTTGGAGACCAGTGACTAATGTACCCCAAGGGGCAATACTGGTTCAAATCATGCTTAACATATTCATTAATGATCTAATGATTGGAAAGAGAGTTTCCTGATAACACCAAATTGCGAGGAGTGGCTGATATAGCAGAGGGTTGTGCTGTCATCCAGAGGAATCTTGACAGGCTGGAAAATGGGCTGACAGGAATCTCATGAAGTACAATGGAAGTGAAAAGTCTGCATCTGAGAAAAAAAAAACAGTCTGTGCAGCTGGAAGGCTGCTGGAAGCTGTCCAGCTGGAAGGCATCTCTGTGGAGAAGGACCTGGAGGTCTTGCTGGACAACAAATTGAATATGAGTCAGCAGTGTGCCCTTGTCACAAAAAAGACTAATGGTACCCTGACCTGATTCTGCCAGATCCTTGAGGAAGGTAATCCTTTGTCTCTAATAGCACTAGTAAGGCTGCATCTGGAGTGCTCTGCTGAGTTCTGGGCTTCTTAGGATAAGAAGGCCATAGATCTATGGAAGAGGATCCAGTAAAGGGCCACAGAAATGATTGCAGGCTCTCATAAGGGGGAGGCTGAAAGCTGTGCCTGTGCAGCCTGGAGAAGGGCAGGTTCAAGGGACTCTCATAGGTATCTATAAATATCTGAAGTGAGGGTGTAAAGGTGGATCTTTTCAGTGGTGCCCACTGACAGGACCAAAGATGATGGGCACAATTAGGCAGACAGAAAGTCCCCCCAGAATACCAGGAAGCATTTTTTTAACTGTGAGGTTGACCAAGCACTGGCACAGGTTGCTCAGAGAGAATGCAGGGACTCCCTCTTTGGCAATATTCAAAAGCCATCTGGACACAGTTCTGAGCAGTCAGTTCTAGATGACCCTACTTGAGCAGGCAGATTAGACCTGACGGCTTCCAGAGATCATTTCCATCCTCAATTATTCTGTGATTCTGTGATCCCAGAGACAATCTCAGTAGTTTCTCAATAAAATATTTTTGCAACTTGGAAGGGTAACATATGCACGAAGTTCACACTTTTAAAAAATATTCCTTGAAACACCCTATCTTTTGGCCTTTATTTCCTAGTCACCCATCTAAGAAAGGATTATTGTAACATTTGCTATGCAACATATACTTTGAAAAAAAAGATATTCACTTGCCAAGTAGTATGGCATTACTAGGTCTGAGAAAACAAATTAATCTATCCCACACTTACTCTCTCCTCCCTAAAATTCTCCTTTCTGCCAAGGAAATTTAACCCTGTGCCGGAGAAAGCACAAAAGCCACATACCATTTTTTTCTACTCACTTCTAATTTCCAGATTGTAAATTAGTCGAAATTGTGAACTGCTTTTTCGTAGTCCTCTGCTATACATCACCTTATGTGAATGTCTGTGCTGTCTGGAGCTGATCAGATGCAGGAAATACAGGCAATATCCTTTTTATTGTATTGACAGAAAATCAGTTTGTTGTTGCCAACTTTAGCAACATCTTTGTAACTCTCAGAATGCTTAAAAACTTAAGTGCCTCTGCAACAAACATTAATGTACCCAGTCAATTATGTTACATACATTACAAAGCAGCAATTTTGCTTTCTGGCAATGGTATAATGATTTGAAAATAAAAAACGGAAATTGAACAAGTGGTTTGTGAAAATGATAATGAATAAAATCGACTGAATACATTGAGCAGCATTTTTAGAGTGCTATAATTATTTTCCTACCATATTTTTCTTCGTCATGTAACATCCTCTTTTTCCTCATATACATGTAACTTATTTGTAAGAAAAGCAGGCAGTATTCTTAGACTGTTAAAGACACCATCAATCATTGTCTTGCTTGGTAATGCTTCAATTACTCTGGAAAAATACTGTCATTTTCATGGCTACAATCTGATGTATGGAAAATCCCACCCACTCCCTCCCCAAACAGTAATGTTTGCATATGAGAAACGTAGGCAGTGTTGGCAAGATGATGAACCATTAATAAAGCTTTCTCTGTTCCTCCCAAGAATTTGGAAAGCGTACTGTGTCTTTGCAAGATTGGCTTAATGCTTTGTCACTTTATACTTTCCTGCCTTATTTTTTTCTTTTACAGCTTTTGTAGGTTGAATTTTATACTTGACACTACAGTAAGTGTCTTTGTAGCTGTTCCACTAGAAGTTGCATAAGGCATGAGCAGTGGAGCCATTTGGTGGGACATGGGACTGATAGTGAACATCAGCCTATGCACAAATTATTTCCAGCATACTTTGCCAAGGATTGTCAGGACCCACAACACTACTGAGGGTTTTACATAGTGCAAAGTCACTTTCATACAAAAGAGGAGAAAAGAGAGCATTTTGACATAAAGGAAAAAGAATTTGTTTCTTGTAAAGAAAAATGGAGCCGACAAATCTTCCGGTCTTTTCAAAAATGGAATGGAAATGTGGAAAGGGTAGGGGAACAGCAGAGGGGTAAAGGGAAAAAAGGAGAGGTAAGGGAACAGGAAAAAAGGGAAGAGAGAGGAAAGGGAAAAGAAAGGATAAAATATTGTGATAGGTAACAACTTTGTGAGATATGTTGGTAGAACTAAGCCAGTTGTGGATAATGTTATGGAATTATGTTCTGTATGTTCCATCTTTAAATGTTTTTTACAGGCTGGGTAATTTCATGCTGTTTTTATCTTCCCTCTATGTTCTGTACTGTCCTCTGTTAGATCTTGATTTCAAGCAAGACCTTTGCAGCAATAGCCATTGCATATTAGTGCAGCGTGTAATTGAACAATGTTTTCTTCCTCAGTGAGAGCTTTAGATGCCCAGTACATAATCTGATATTTTCAGATGTTAGTCTGAATCTCTGGTATCTTCCTGTGACCCCATGAGACACCAGAACATTCAAATTGCTGTATTTCTTCTTGCCATGAATAACAAACATTGTGTTTATTCAATTAATTTCTTGCAGCCCTTTATGGTTTCCTGGAACTAGGGACTCTCCTCTCTCACTTCTCTCTGGCATGTACCATGTAGCTGTCTACAGCAGCATAACTCCATTCAGCACAATCATTGAACTTGGCTTCTTTGAAGGCTTTGCATGCAGCAAGAAGGGGCCCTGGGAAGCGTGTCACATATAAGCCAGGTGAAATCAGTATGTTAAGAATCATACTCTCCAATTATCAGAGAATGAATAATAAGCAGAAAAATCAAAGATTTGGACATTATGATGTAATTGCTTCAAATATATTTTAGAAGATCCCCCTATAGTGAAGAAATGCTAAAATCAATTGCAAAATTGCTTAATTTTCATGCTTTGGTGTCTTTACATCTTTGTAACATGCTTACCTCTCTTCTGACACTTTCACATTGGTACAGACACAGTCTGCTTCTGTTTTATACCTCCCATTTGAATCCAGGAATAATAACCAGCTTGACAGCATTATGCATGTTGTTCTTCTCTCTTGGACTTTAAAAAAAAATTAAAAATAAACCAGAGCATATTTGTTTCTACCTGAAAAGCATGGGGCTTCATTCTCATGATTATTTGTCACCTAAAATCTGCATTGTGAACTTCTCAACAAAGGCAATGGAAGACATTATTACTGTAGATGTAATAGACGACTTCATATAAGATTTCTCAGTTAATTTTACATAGATATTATGTGTATATTTGCATGCAAAATTCGGTACTACATTTTTTTTTATTTAAAGCACTGTATCATATGCAAATATTATCATGAACAACAAAAACCAGAATCCATTTCTTAATAGAAGCAATCCATCAATAGGTATGGTTTATATGCTTCTGAATGCTGAGCAAGTTGTCTTTGACTCATCTGTATCTAAATCAGCCTAAGTAATTCAGTAAATCTAAACAGCCTAGGTAAATCTAAATTCAAATTCAATTTCGAAGTGAGTTTTTGTCTGAGTCATATATTCTCACTTGACTAGATTCATGGCAGACTGAATTAGATTATTACTTCCTGAATATTCTCTCTTGAAAACAACAGGAATATTTAGAGAGAAGAATCTTTTCCTTTCTTTGCAAGGCTGGCCAATGGTCACCACCTAGAAGAACTGCTTTGTGTCCTGTGCTGATGTGAAGCAAGTTTTAAACCACCATTTATTCTTGGAAGTCAAACACATGATACCTATTCATTCCCAGGGGTGCCAAATGAACATCATCACTGCTTTACTTTCTCAGTTTTTTCCTCACCAGTAAGACCCCTCATCCATACCCATGAAGCTTTTCCAGGTTTCTAGAGCTTTAATTTTTACAAGGATATTAAAAACAACCACACAGGGAGGGAGCAGAGCAGTACTTAAGATTTTTTTTTCTTCTGAAGATGCACACACTGTACAAGACTAAAAAGAGCACAGATAAGAAACTTGACAGATTGCTCATTTCTGCTGTTTTATAGTAAGACGAGGCAGTGATGGTGCCAATATGCTGTCATTTTGTTTAAATGCAAGATGGAAATAGAGGGAATTTGTTTCAGTATTTAAATCATTGCAAATCAAGTTAGCCTAAGTAAAGGCATTTTACAGAAAAGGTTTCATGGTTGTTATTGTCATTTGGGCATGACAAAACAGTGTAATGATTTCACATTCAAGTTTTTATAGGCTTCCCTTAGGGTGTAGACAATATATTTAAAAGTCACAACTAGTCTTACTGACAAAACTTGCATGGCTCCTTATACTTTGCATCTCCCACACTGAAAAGGAAGTGACAGGAGTGGAAAGTAAAAGTTTAGTTGCAGATATTCATTGCACTCTAATAACATTTCAGTTAATTAAATATTTACTAAACAGTCTGGTACCAAATCTTTTTTATAAACAAGCTCTGCCAGGGACTGGAGGCTCTAAGGAGCTGACTAGAGCTCATCAATTCAATATCTTTTAGCCCAAGCACACAGTTTCTTAAATCAGTGTCAAACCTGTGTGCCGGGCGGGCTTCTTCCCACCTCCACGAGCGCAGTTCCTAAAATCCACACTGCTCCAAAATGGGGAAGGCCCCTCCAACAGCTCTACCCTTCCCCCCACCTCTGTGCAGTCTTTGCAAGTAATTCTCTAAATATATACCCATCTGCCAGTCAGTGATGTCTGGGTTGGATGTTGGAGGTGCCGTGGTGTGCAGTGCGGTGTGAAAATGAGTTAAGGCTGCATCAGTCACACACAGGATCACAAGCGAGTTATGCAGGACCTCTCACCCAGCACCAGGCTCACTACCTTGGGCACACTACCACGCCTCAGCTGCTGGCCTGCCCCTAGCACTGGGCATCTCTCAGCTCTGCCAACTGGTCCAGCTCTATGGCATGGGCTTGCACATTGTGGAGAAGCTCTCTTATAAAGGAAAACTGCTGTACACTGGTTCACGCGCAAAAGAAAGACACATGAGTGAGTTACACCCAAATGCAAACACACTCCCTACAACTCGGCTGGACACATCATCCTGCAGTGGCACATGACAACTTTTGGAGAGGGGAATGAACTGACAACATCCAGTGCTAACATATAACGTACTAGAACAAATGGCCTTGAATTTTAGTTGAGTTTTAGCCATATCTCACACAGACTGCTCGTAGCAGAAAATCTCACATGTATTTTCCATGAAATGCAATGACTTAAAAAGCAATTAAAGGAACAGACCAAATAGCACCTCTTCGGTAGTGACCAGAGGTTTGGACTATTAAAGATCGGAAGGATACCTAATAAATTACACTTATTGCATAGTCCACAGGTTTGCCAGGCAAGGATAGTAATTACCTAGGAGAGAATTTAGCATATAAATGATACTTGCAAACAATAAATGTAACTGAAAACGCATAATTTTCTCAACTTTTCTTTCTCTCACCCTTCTTAAGACATTGTTTTAATCTCTGCATAGGTTTGAATTTTTGCACTACTACCATAATAAACTGAGGGGCATAAACCCTCTTTCCACTGTAAGTGAAATTTTGGGTAAAATAAATTGACATCACAACAGATCTCAACAACAGGTTCTCATTTTTTTATTCTCCTGAAAGAGACCCCTTTAAAAATGTCAGTATTCCTACAACCCTT
>VZRX01016321.1:0-12017 GCA_013398075.1 Notiomystis cincta
CAAAACAGTCTTCCCAAAACTGCATGGCATGGGTAATTTTAGTCCATGGGGTGTAGTCTTTTAAAGATAAGCTGCTCCAGTTTGGAAGCAAAGGCCCTCTCTCTATATCTCTGGAAGCCAGGGCCCTCTTTCTCTGTTTGAGTCTCACACTAGATTACAGCTTTTTAGTATCCACTCATTCTGATCTGAGCACCTTTTCTCATGGGCTGCGAGTAGATCTCTGCAGATTTCATAAATTACAGGGACACAATTTGTTATATTAGAGTCCTCACCACGACTTGCAGAGAGATCTTGACTCTGACACTTGGAGCACCTCCTCCCCCTCTTCCTTTCACTGACTGCGGCGGCGTTGCTATGTTGTCTTCTGCCACATGTCCTCAGTTCCTCCTCTTTCTCTGACTAAGAAGGAAAAAAACCCTGCTTCTTGTAAGCATCATTGCCAAAAAAATCCCCTAGTTCAGAGATTTCTGCAGGATTTCACAGCAATGAGAAGCTGATGTCGTCTAGACTCCATGCTGGGGAATCGCTCGCCATGCCCCTCGCCTCCGGCCACGTGGCTCTCACCGCTGCCGCGCGGGCCGTGCTGGCCGCCGCAGTGTCGGCACCACTCAATGCCTCTTGTCATGCGGAGCACCAACAAGAAGAAGCCACTGCCACCGCCCCTGCCCTGCCTGCAACACAGCTGGCTAAAAGCGGCCAAGCAGGCAAAGTTCACTGCGAGCCGTGCTGAGATGGTTGTGGCTGTGCAGCTGCGGTGGCCACGTGGCTGTGCCGTGGTGCCAGGAAGGCGCCAGGCAGGAGAAACCTGCCCCTGCCTGTCTGCCTGCCACGTGGCTGACAGAGGTGGCCAGGCAGGCAAAGCTTGCTGCTGACCATGCCAAGATGGCAGCAGCTGCATGGCTGCAGTGGCCACATGGCCTCTCACGGCGCTGGGATGGCCCCGGCTACAGTGCCTCCCCATCCCTCAGAAGATTTCCTTCTTAAATATGTCATCACAGGCATTACCAGCTTCTCTAACTGGGCTGGCAGCACATCCATCTTCAGAGCCATCAGAGAATGGCTCTGTCAGACACAGTGGAAGTTTGTAGCAGCTTTTCACAGAAGCCACCTCTGTGACTTTCTCCACCCCACCAAAAAAACAGGCCATGTTATACCAACACACAAAGCCAGGTACCAAATCCTAGCCTTGGTGCCGGTACTCCATGCAGCAGTCCCTAGGGAGTGTGGAGGGAGGAAGACTTTGGCCCCAGCAGACTGGACAGGTGCTGATGTCTGTGGCATCGATGCCATTAGTTCTTAGATCTTCCTCCATCTGAAAAAGGGACATTAAGATGCGGAACAGTCTGGAGGGGCCACACAAGAAGCAGCTGAGGGCACTTGGTCTGTTCAGCTGGAGTAGAGGAAGCTGAGGGCAGAGCTCTCTGGGGGCTGCAGCTCCTCCCCAGGGGAAGCTCCAATCTCTGCTCCCTGTGACCAGGGACAGGACCCAGGAGCTGGCTGGAGCTGTGTCAAGGGAATTTGGGATGGAGATCTGGGAAAGAAAGGTTCTTCCCCCAGAGGGTGCTGGGCACTGCCCAGGCTCCCCAGGGAATGGGCACGGTCCCAAGGCTGCCAGAGCTCCAGGAGCATTTGGTCAATGCTCCCAGGGATGCACAGGGTGAGATTGTTGGGGTATCTGTGCAAGGCCAGGGGTTGGACTGGTTGATTCTCTGGGTCTTTCCAACTCAGGATATCCTATGATTCCATGATCTTCCCTCCAACACTAGACCCACAAAGCAGCACCCAAAATCCTGTCTCCAGCCACAGCAGCAAGGTGACACAGCTGTCTCAGATACAAAAGAACAGCTGGGAGGTTCAGACAACATGATGCAGCCCAGGGCCATCAAGTTAGAGGTGGGTGGGAATCACATCGAAGACGCAGCAGGATGATATAGCACAGAAAGGGCCAACAGCCTCTGCTTTTTACAGGAGAGCGGATCTGGGAGCAGTCTGACCTCTGCCATCTCAGCAGTGGAAGTGAAGCTTTCTTCTCTCTGTTGCTTTTTCAGGAAAGAATCTGTCAGCCCAGCAAAGGGCACCTTCTCCTCTGCTGCTCACTGCAGACCCATCAGGCATGAGCTAAGGTTCTACTTTCCCTCCCTTTGGAGGAATTTCCTCTACAAAGATTTTTCACATCTGTCAACATCCAACCTTTGCCAACCTCTCTGCTGCCCACTCCAGAACATGTTTCAGTTCTTGAGCTGCTCAGGGCAAACTTTTGGGATTACTTTCTGGCTCCTAACAGCTTCTCTGGTAAACTCTGTCTGTCCCTTTCCTGCTCTTTCTTATCCATTCCTCAATAAAACAGAGGTGCCAAGGCAAGGGCGGTGACAAACAGCTTCCTTTGTCCTCAGACAGTCAGTGTTGCAGCTGGCTGTGGCAGTGGCCGTGCTGTGAGGGCTGCGCCCCAGGGGCACAAAATGAGTGTTCAGAGGCTGTGCATCCAATTTCTCTCTGTACAGAGGTCACACATCCCCTGGGAAACAGCCCCCACCTGCCTGGCAGGGCCTCTTGTCAAGGGGTTATAGAACTTTCAGTTCTGACTAAGAGGAGATGTTGTGGGACTGCTGGGGACAGGGATCTAATAATTTTCTTAATGACACCTGCATTTATACGAGAAAATATTGTGAAAAGTAGAGTGGAGGAGGCTGGAGAGGTCTGGATCAGCTGGTGCATGATTGCTTCCTGAGGGGAACCCATTCAGATGTTGTTTGGTGTAATTCTGAGCATCCCAAATGATGTAGTTTCTAACTCCTCTGCTTTTAAAGGCTGACATTTTTTCTAACTGCTCAGCCTGGATCATCCTATCTCTGCTTTCACACAGGCAGCTCAGCCATGGTCCCTTTGAACTCTCTTCCACCATAAAATACTTCCTTTCCTTCCTTGGCAGTGGCATCCCTTGATATTTGGAGATTGCAATTATCTCCCTGAAGCTGAGTCATCACAACTCCAGCTGGATCTGCCTCCCTGTAGCCTGGACAGCACAGGGATTTTCTCTCCTCTCATTTTTAAGCTACATCCACTGTGTCAATAACAGACACAAACTCTCACAGTCCTGCAGCAGTACTGCTGATTGTCCATCCAATGCCCCTAGGATGGAGGAGTTACATCACCTACAGTCATTCCTCCACCACATAACATAATAACAATTAAGTAAGACGCTGTAGGTGTAGTGTAAACCATTATGCCTTACAGCAATGGGATTATTCCAAGGCTGGATGGAAAATAGTCAGCCAGTTTGGACATTTAAAGTGTTTTAATGCTTGAAATGAGAAGGGGAAAGTTTCTCAAATGGGGAAAAAACATCAGGCCAAACTGTTCAGTGATTCTTGATGTTGCATTTGCCTTGGACCATTTGCATCTAAATATTTATTTTGTTTTATTAACATCAGTAATTAGAGCCAAAATATATTTTGAACCAGAAAACTGGCTTTTCACCTCAAAGCAGCCAAAATCAAAATCTAGGATGATTTTAAAGCTTTGCCATATCTTTCCTTGAGGTGAGGAATACATGGAGGACCTGTCAGCTGCTGAGGGAAGCTTCAGTCTATGGGGAGAAACATCCCTCTTGTGAAGAACAGAAAAGAACAGACACTGGAGCCAGTGGTCTGGCATGGTTCACATCCATCCTGGCAGGAAGGGCTTGGCCATGAACTACTGCTCCTGGGCCACTTGGGCAGGATTTTGCTGCAGCTCTGAGATTACATCAGAGACAGCCTTCAGCATCACAGTAAGAAGAATACTCCAGATAAAGAGAAAAAGATGGAGAAGGGAGACATGGGAACTCATCCCAGCAGGTTCTGAACCCTATATGTGTGCTGTGGCATTTCTCTGGGATTTACTGGCTCTGAGCTCCTTGCAGAAGTGCTGCTAATTTTCCCTGCTCTTTCATTATTGGCCAAAGGTGTGTTTATTATGGATCCCTAGGAAGGCACGGTGAGCGAAGCTGCTGTTTGGAAAAGCCAGATGGTATTGTTCAGTGAGTCAAAGCAGAAAAGAGAGGAAAAACAAACCCAGGTGCACCTTCCCAGACAGTGCAAGCATCCCTGCCCGTGGCAGGGGAATGGAACATGATGAGCTTACTAGATATACATACACACATCCAGAGTTGCCTTGTCTCAGATGCAGAATCCAGCACTTTCTCTTGTTGAACTTCACATGGTTGGTGATTGCTTACTTCTCTCATTTGTTAGGGTCTCTCTGCGGGCCTCTCTGCCCTCGTTGGAGCCAACAGCTCCTCCCAATGTAGTTTCATCTGTGAACTTGTTTAGTATCCCTTCCAGTCCTGCATCCTGGTCATTTATGAAGATATTGAAGACCACAGGACAGAGGATAGGGTCCTCCTGGACCCCACTAGTGACTGGTGCCAGTCTGATGTGATCCCAGCCACTGTCACCCTTTGGGCCTGACCTATGAGCCCATTGCTCACCCACCTCATGATGTGCTTAAGCACCAGCACACCTCACTCTGGGTGTCAATTTTTCACTTGGCATCACCTTCACAGGTGCTTTAAAGCCCTTTCTTGCCACCGTCCAGCAGTTTCATAGCACAGCACAGCGAGACACCAGAAATCTCCCTCAGTTTTGTTTGAAGAGCTTTTATTTCAAACAGTGCAGCTTGTAAGCACCTGTCGGCCCCATCCCCAGGGGTGACAAGGAGAAAGTTAATTGTACACAGGGTATTTTTAGCTTGTAGACACCCAAAGAATGGCAAAACTGGCAGCTGAGATGCTTCCTGTGGGATGCAGAGGCAAATTCCCTCAGGGATATTTTGTCCCTGGAGAACAGTGGCAGAAAAAAAATCCCCTCCTTGGAGGATTTGTTTGCTAAAAGAGAAGTTTAAATAACATTCAGCTCAGAGTTTGCACTGAAAATCATATCCACAAGCTGCAGTTGCTGGTAGTGGAGCAGCCAGGACACCTGAGTTCTCTGCTGGGCTCCAATAGTCAGCTGGGATCCAATGCCAGGAGTCAATGAGGAAAAAAACACCTCTAATATCCTGGTCCTCATGTCTGTTGTTAATAGGATGAGGTGGAAGAACATCTCCACACCCTCCATAAGGGCTGGTCCAAATCACTGTCCTGGTTTAGCTCAGCAGAGCAGTTTTTGCTTGCCAGGGATCCTCAGGGTAACACTTCCTGCATCCCTGGCTGTAACTGAGAAGCTGCTGGAAGGACGAAGAGATGCTGTGTGGCTCCTTGGGTCACTGTTATTCAGGTTTGCCAGTCCCACACTTGCACTTATCAGCCCCTCTTTGCTTCTCAAGCTGTGGTTCGTATCCAACCAGGAGCTGAAGTTTTTAGAAGCTTGGGGGAAAAAACAAGTGAAAACTTTCAGTGAAGTTTGTGCTTATTTTTTTCCTGTAGAACCAATAAAGGCAGTGAAAGAAAGTCCTGTTATTGAGGAAAGCCTCACCTAATTTCAGGTAATTTTCAGTACATTTTTGTAACCTTTTCCAGTAAAGAATTCAATCCTCTTCAGTTTGGGAGGTAGCTTGTGCTGCTGAACATCTGGACACATCCAGGTGCTACTGGCAGTGATGGGGAGGGAAGAGGTGCATTCACACCACTCTGTTGCAAAAAGTACTGAATCCAGAACACAAATTTTGTGACACTACAACAGCAGCCTTAAAATCCCTTTTGGGGGTGGGTGAAAGACGAGGACATGGGCAATGACAAAGGATGGATGGCTGGAATCAGCACCAGCTCATTGTGAGCCTGTGAGCCTCTGAGCCACCTCCAATAGGGACATGTGATCTTTGACTGCCTTACTGGGGGCAATTTCTGTCTTTACATCCAAGCTGAGCCATGAGGAACAGGGCATGAGTCCAGATTCAGCCCCATCTAGGCCAACAGCAATAGGAAGTTATTGCTACCTGCTAATGCCTTCTAACCTGCAAAAAATGGATTTGTTGGAGCTCAGTGCCCTTTTAAATGATTTCCTGGCCAGCACACAAAGAACCACTGTAGCTTTTGGCCTTAACACCATGGGGTGACAGCTAGTGGGGGCAATCTGAGAGTACCAGGGTGTGCCCCATGTGTTGGGGGCTCTGTGCTCAGCCTTGCTCCACAGCAGCTGGAGATCTATGGACAACATCCCGGTCCTGTTCCTGGCTCCAGAGCTGAGCCAGGACCAGGTCTCAGGTTGGTGCTTTCAGCCTCCCAGCCAGCTGCCCCCTCTCATACTTGGTCTGTGATTCATGAGCCCCTCCTGCTCTCCTCCTCCCTGCTGCTTGGCAAAGCAAACTATTTCCATGCATATTTGATTGATGTCAAAGGCAGGCTCAGGATCTTTCTGTTCCTGCTTCTCACCATTTTCAGCAAGAGAAGAAAGATTAATCCTGTCTTCTGAGTTATTACCCTGATGTCTGAAGGCCTATTTACACTGGGAGAAGGATGCTGCCTTCATCCCTGAATGTCTACATTGCTGTCAGACATGCTCCTGCATCACCTCCCTCCAGCAAACACGGGCTGTGGATTCCTGCAGCAGCACATCTCCAGCTTGGCCCTGGGATGGAACTGAGACACAAGCTCAGGTCCTCATATTGCAGTTGTAGTCCTGTCCAGCATAGAAGCATTTTCATGGGTTACAGTGGAGCTTCTTCTCACACAGCACATCATCAGTGGCCAAAACCAAGTGCTGGGGTAAGAGCAGAAACATCCTGAGGTGTGTTCCTCTTCTCCAGCTATTTGTGACTCTGGAAATTTGTGAGGCTGAGGTGGTTTCTCTGTGCACTGACTCTCTGAATTTCCCTCCCATGTGGTTATCTGGTCTCCCTCATACTCCTACAGATGCAGCTGGATCTCCTTGAACAACCTCCTGGGGACATCAAGCACCTTCCTGACCTCCCACACACCAACAGACTGCACGACACAGATTTTATTAGATAAGGCTGAACTCAGCCTCTGTGTGAGCCTTGACTTTGGCCCCAGGGGCACCAGTTTCCTATTTGGGAATACTCGGATTTTCCATCAGAAGCAATGAGCAAAACCCTGGTTCCTCCTGGCTTCTCTGCTCCCACCCTTTGGCAGCAGTGGAGCAGGTTCCCTTTGCTGAACAGATAGCAGCAGGCTCAGGTCAATTAGCATGTAAGGCAATAACAGCAGGCAGGATTTGGGTTAGGCAAGGATTTAGCCAAGATTAACTGTGTTAACAAAATCTTTAATCCAGCCCTGCAGCAGATTCACTCCAACTCAATGGCCAGAGGCCCAGCATGGAGCAGGAGAGCAGCTGGCTGAGCTCCATGCTGGTTTTTGGGCCTGCCTGGCACTTTGAGAGGCTTTTGAGCAAAGTTACCTCTCCCTTCAGTGCTGCTTTCCTGCTGCTAATGTTGTTTTGGGAAGAGGAAAGCTGAGCCATGGATTAAGCCTTAAGCAGGGCGGCCTAAGTGTTCCCATGCAGGGGAACGGGGGGCTGGAAAGCTCCAGGGGCTCAGATAAGAGGGTGACTGCCAGGGCTGGGAGGTTTTCCAGCCTCCAAACAGCACATTCTCAATGCAGAGGGAAAGGCAGGTTTTTGGAAGCATTTGGTTGATTTTGGAGCTGAGCTCCCGGAACTGGAGCCCTTTTCAGAGGCACGTCCCAGAGCTTTGAAATCAATTCCCATTGAAATTCAGAGAATATTGGGAAATAAGCCAAGGCAGCTGTTTGGAGCTGTTGGAGTTTGTTGTGACTCTTGTCTGTAGTAAGATATTTTGGTGCAATTATTTAGAAACGGCCCCTGCAAGCTCAACCCTCTGTCGAGGTGTTGGGGGCCGGTGCCTCATCCCATGGACCAGGGAAAGGCTCTGTGCCAGCACCCGAGGGTACAACATCCCAAACACTGCCCTGTGGAAAAGACACCCCTGTGTCCTTCCCACCACAGCTTCTGTATGGATTTTAAAATAATTTTTTCTGAAGTTACGCTGGTCCCACTTAAGGGCACAGGTAGCACAACTGGAGCTCTGTCTTCATGCAGCAGCTTCCTCTGGAAAATCACCATGGAAAAATGGTGATTAAAGTGGAACAGTCCCGGACAACTTAATCTTGGAAGCATCACACCTCTTACAGTGCATCAGCATGGATGTGTACCCATGTGCTATGAACTACTGGGCATTTACTGCTGCAGGATTCCATGATAGAGGAATTCCTTGAGGAAAAGGGAAAAAGGGAGTAGAAAAAGGGAGAAAAGAAGAGGAAGACAGGGAAAAGTTGTTGGATTTGATGATTTTATGGTTCTTTTCCAGCCTAAATAATTCTATGATTCTTGTGGATTGTCTATTGATTACATTTGTGGAATCAATTCCAGTTTAATCCAACTTGTGAGCAGCTGATGGACTGTTAGTAAAAAATAGGTAATAGGACAAAAATTAGGGTGGAGAAATTATTGTAATTAAACAAATATAGTATATCCAGGGAAACACTCTCCTGATAGAGAAGAAAATAAACGTAAATTAAATCTCTGCAACCTGCTGCTACTGTTCATCTGTTGAAAAATGCATTGCATTAAACACATTTGGCATTTGCAGCAGATGAAGATTTTTTTCTGGGTTTATAACTGTGAACAAAGAATCAAAGGATAAAAAGTTTCTTATGGGAATGGATGAGTAAAAAAATGTTCATGCTTGGGTCTAAATCCCATCCCTGGAAGTGTGCAGGACCAGGTTGGATGGGGCTTGGAGCACCCTGGGATAGTGGGAGGTGTCCCTGCCCATGGCAGGGGGCTGGAATTGGATGGGCTTTAAGGTCCCTTCCAACCTAAAGCATTCTGTGAATTGATGATTCTAAATCATTTCCATCCCAGGCAGGAGAGGGGCAGCAGCCTTGGGAAGAGCATTCCTCTGGTAATGCTGGGATGGCCCAGTGTTCCTGCTATCTGCCTGAACAAGCTGGTTCAGCATGTTTTAGAGATAAACTTCACCTGTAAAGAATGGAGAATAGGGAATTGGAAATGAGCAGAGGGAGTAATTTAATAAATTTAGTAATTACTAGAGGAAGCTAAAGGTAGCAGTAAAATGTCCTTGGGATCATGCTATGCATGTTGAGTCTGGTTTTCTGCTCCAGCTCCTATTTATCACCCAGGTGTTTAAATGCTCTGTCTCACTCACCCATATCTCTCTCCAGGCCAAGAAATCCTCCACCCATAAAACATAAATTCCCAAATGGCTTTAACAGGTTTTGCTTTTGAGTAATGGCATGGTTTGATTTGCAGATTCCTGCAATTTGTTGTATTTATCCTGCTGTTAAATACCTTGCAGCATCACTGGCCTTTTCCTGCCTCAAGGAAGGGAAAAGCCAACGCACACCAGCCTGACAATAAACACTGTGCGGTCCCTATGCAGACAGTCTCTGGCTGCAGCAGCAATTTCTCTCAGCTGTCAGCAAAGTTGTCTCAGTTGAGAGCAAGGATTGTCCTTCTCTTCCCTGGGCTGGGGAAGCCTCACCTCAAGTCTGGAGGCAGTTTTGGGCACCACTATGTAAAAGATAAAAAGTTATTAAGAGAGTATCCAAAAAAGGGACATGAAGATGGTGAGGGGTCTGGATGGGCCACAGCAGGAGTGGCCAAGGTCACTTGGTCTGTTCAACTGGAATAGAGGAGGCTGAGGGCAGAGCTCGCCAGGGGCTGCAGCTCTTCCCCAGGGGTGGCAGCTCTGATCTCTGCTCCCTGTGACAGGGACAAGATCCAGGAGCTGTCTGGAGCTGTGCCAGGGAGGATCAGGTTGGGTATCAGGGAAAGGTTCTTCCCCCAGAGCATGCTGAGCACTGCCCAGGCTTCCCAGGGAGTGGTCCCAGCCCCGAGGCTGCCAGAGCTCCCAAAGGACGTTTGGACACAGCTCACAGGTACCGGGTGGGATTGTTGATGTGTCTGTGCAGGGCAGAGGTTGGACTCGATGATTCTGGGGGACCCTTCCAGCTCAGGGCATTCAGTGATTCTATTCTGTGGTTGCCTTGTTGCAGCTCTTACTGGCAGAGCAACAAGGTAATGTTGCTCCCTCTCTGTGCTCACAGCCTGCATCCCAAAGCATCTGCAGCATTCTGGGAATGCAGCGGGATAAGGAAGGCTCGGTGTTCGGCACAACTGTGTTCACCAGCTGCCTGGTTTGAACAGGATTGAACACAGCACCTGTGGCTACTCTGAGATGGGAGCATCACAGGGCTCTTCCCACAAGCTTGCAGGGCTGTTGGGGCAGCTTCAGCCTGGAAGTACCAAACCTGCAAGTAACAAACCACCTGTCCAAGCCCTGCTTTTTTTTTTGCTGGTGGAGATGCTCTCAAATAACCTTGACTTTTCCAGGTGACACCATGCTGTATGGCTGGGGTGATAATGCTTCAGCTGCACTGCCCAGCCCAACCCAACCCAGTGGACCAGGCTGGGCTTCCTTGGAGGCACCATGCCCGGGGAGCCACCAGTGGGAGCAAACCAAGTGGCCTGAAGTGATACTGTTGACATGGAGGCTCTTGAACTGCACAGGGCTGGATGTGGATGTGAACATTTGATGCCCTGCCCAGCAGTCAAGATGCTGAATTAATTTAATGCCTTTAATTTTACAGGTCTGCAGGCAGGGCTGTCCCAAGAGCTTCCTGCCAAGCAGGAGTGACTTCATGGAGATCGTTTTTGCATCTTAATGAAGATAGAAAACCTGATTACTCCACACAGAGTTAATGGGTTACCCAGGATGCTGCAGGAGCAGCATGAAACTGCAGCTGGCACAGTTCTACAGGGAATTCCCATCTGATCCCACTCCAACTCTCCACAAGCCTCCTTTCTGATTCCTTTTCAGCCCCTCTGAAATTTTTGTCATCTCTGAGTTCCCCCTGGCTTTGCTGCTGCCCCTCCTAAGTTTCCATCCCATCCCAGGCCTCTCTCCTTTGCTCCAGGTGTCACCCAGGCATTCCCAAACATAGCATTGTAAGTAAGGATGCACCACACAGAGCACAGCTGGCTCAGACAGCAATAAATAATCCAGACATCCACTTCCATCAGTGACTGCTCATCTTGCCTGTGTAATGGAACTATAGTACAGTGAAAGCCTCCAGGACTGGGATTCTTGTTTATCTGTGCCCTTTCCCCCCCAAAACAGTGAGAGGAGCTGTCTGATTTCCCTAAACTCGCCAAGACGTGTCAATGTATCCAGTGCTTTGAAAAATGAGCAGATGTCTGGCTCCTCTGGAAGAAGCCCAGCTGTTGGTGTTTGGCTGCTATGGGTCAGCAGCCAGCCTGGCCTTTTGTTTCTCGTTTTGAGCCAGACATCAGTTTTATGTCTCTCAGAGGCAGCCCCGGGGATAAAAGTGTCACAGTGCAGTGGCTTTGCTGTATATCCATCTCCCTGGAGCTGTCACAGCCAGAAGAGGCTGGCAACACAGGCACTTCCACTTAGGATGAGCAGCTTTGCACTGGGAAGGCATTTTCTCCTATTTATTCCTTTACCCTCAAGCAGTTGCCTGTACTGGTGCAAATAATCCCTGTGTTATCCTGGCTGCAGCTCTTTCAGTGGGAACTTTGTCTTGGAGATCTGTCAGGGGAAGTTTAGGCTGGACATCAGGAAAAGGTTTTTCTCCAGACGGTGCTGGGGCACTGACCAGGCTCTGCAGGGACTGGTCACAGGCCCAAGGCTGCCAGAGCTCCAGGAGCCTTTGGACAATGCTCCCAGGGAAGCACATGATGGATGTACTAGTTTGAAGGCAAACCAGTGAGAGACTCCAAGTCAGAACTACAATTTAATAGCAAAATTCTAATAAATGCAATAGTACAAAAACACTGACAGAGTCAGAATACAACCTGACACTCTGTTGGTCAGGGTGGTGGTAGCAGTCTTTCATGNTAGATACTGTGAGAATGGGGCTGGTAAGAGACAGGGGCAGCTGCGCAGGCACCCTCGCTCTCTCGCTCAGGTTTTTAGGTGGAAGACGTGTGGAGCTGCTGTCTGGGGAACTCGCTGTTACTACTGCAGTCTAGCCCTGTTTCTCCTGCTGTTGGGGAGTCTCTGCTTGTGAGAGCAGC
>VZRX01016323.1:11180-97752 GCA_013398075.1 Notiomystis cincta
GCCTGGCCCCGGCCCCGGCCCCGGCCCAGCTCTCCGGGGCCGCTGTGTCCCCCGAGCCCGGCGGGCCGGCGCTTGTGGAGCCGCCACGCTGTGCGCGGGGTGGAGCGGCAGCGGCCCCCCTGCTGTAAACCCTCAGGGACAGCGACCGTGTCCAGGGAATTCCGTGCTGAGGAGTTTGACGCTTTACAGTCTCACGAGTCTGATTAAATAATTCGTTACGAGCCGTGTAGGACACGGACGGGTCTCGCCGCTGTGCGAGCACCGCGCGATGTGCAGGGTAAAGCGAGAGATGGCCCGAGATCTTTAGGAGGAGCCGAGCAGGACCTGTGCAGTGCTTCGCAACACTTCGCAATGCTCCCCTCAGCTCCGGGCTTGCAGCTCCGTGTATTCGGCCTCGCTGGAAATGCTGCTGCAATAGACTGAACTTGGCTGCAGCTTCCTGGCCGTGAACACCTTGAATGCATGTGCTGCCAGAACAGAGGGATTTCTCTGATACACCATGTCCAAATAGTTTTAATTATTAACCCTAGAATAGGTGTTGTTTCTGTTCTGAAGCAATTAAGTGCCCATGTGCCCATGATAAGAGCACAGCCTTCATCATTTTAAAGTATGGAGTTAATCTTCATGCAAACAGCCTTGTGGCAGTGGAAGTGTTCACTGGTCATGCAAAGGTGTGTTACTGGTCATGCATGCAAAGGTACTTCACTGCTCAGGGCCCAGGCTTTCAGGGCTGGGTTTTTTTGGACTGGTTGGTTGGTTGACACTTACAGGACCATCAGTAGTTTCAGGTAGTTCTACAAGATATTGCCAGCATTAGTGTTTTAAATTACAGCTACGTGTATTCTTAGAAGTCATGATCCTGCACATGCTCAACCTGGGCTTGGCAAGGCTCTGTGTCTCTAAGTTGGATCATCCGTGCAGGCTTTCTCTGTGCTGGGGTAACCTGAATTCCTGCCACCACCAATATGTGAGCCATGTTCCTGTCCATCAGTCTGGCACTACAGAGACTGCACCTGCATCTGCATCTTTTGTTTAAAAACCAAAATGAAACAAAACCCTGACACACTCTTTGGTTGCAAACACACTCTTTGGTTAGTTAATGCCATAAACTTAATACAAACCTAATCACACCTTTTCTCTTAAATGTCTGAAGCAGGGCACAAAGAATCTCTTTGTGAGCACCTTTATCTGAACAGCACTGGAATGATCTGCTGGGGAAAATTGAAAACAATTTAATATCTCGTTTCTTATCACTAGTACAGGGCAGTGTAGGGAGCTGAATCAGTCCCAGGACATCAGAGGCAAGGTCTGTGGCTCCATTTAGGGTTGTACGTCAGCAGATTTGGATTGCTGATTGGGTGATTACAGTAACCTTTGGTATGACTGTGCAGCAGATCACAGCTGCCCTTCTTGGAAGTGCAGCAGGAGAGTCTTTAGCTGCAGTGGCTGGCATGTAGTTTCTCCTGTATCTGTGACAGGACTGCCAAGCCTGAATATTCTGACTCAAAGCCAGAATCATCCTTACCTTTTGTGTGCATGTGCCAGAGCTGCATTAATGCTCTTGTCTCCCTTGGACAACAAAGTCAGCAGCATTAACTCAAGACTGAATTTTCTTGCTGTGATTGGTGAGAGGTGAGTCCCATAGCACTCTCGGGAACTGGGTGGAATGTGTGGCTTCCATGAGCAATTAGCTCAGCAGTCAACGAGGACAGAACCATCAGCATGCTGTGGTTAGTGTGAAAAGCGTGGGCTGTGGGCTATGCAAGAACCTGTAAGGAACCCTTATGTTCCATAATGGTAATTGCCACCCTCCTGGCATATGAGCCCCGTACCAGTTCAGCTCTAGAGCTGGCTCAGGTGTGGTAGGCAAACTTCCTGTCACTGTTCTTAGATACCAGAATAGGACTCCACTTGCCTGTGTCCATTTAAGAGCAACACCCCTGAGGGTGTGTTCCTATTCCCTCCTTTTGTTTTCTGAGTTTTTGATGCCTTAGTTATGCCTGTAGCTAAAAGTTCTGTTTCATCAAGAGTCTGTAGATGCTTGGTGTAAGTCTATGTGAGGGATCTGCTTTTAAGAAAAACCAGAAAAAGGTTCTGGTTAACCTTCTCCCCGCACCTGAAATCATGAGGCTTTCCTTATTAACATCATGGGCATGCCCGTACTGTCAGTGGCTGTCAGCTTTAGTGACGCCCTGAGTTTCTACCTGATTTGAATGTGGTGTCTCATGGCTTTGAGACAGAGCTATAGAGCAAGGAAGAGGCTTTTTCTCTGGGATAGGAGCAGGAATATAGAGAAATTGTTGCTTTGAGTTCTTAGGGCAAAGGTTTTCCTTCTGCTTGATCTGTTTTTTTCTAGGAGGGAGGGGCGAGTAAGGGATTGGAGAGAATAACCCTCCTCCTCCTTTTGCGTGGTTTGCTTCACTTCATTAAATCATCAGCTATCAGCTTGATAGTGTACCTGCTAAGGGCTCATTCTGCACTGGTGTGCTGAGGCAGCAGGACACAGGCATGAAAATGGTTCCTGAATATGTTGGGAATCCTACTTTTGTCCTGCTCTGGAGATAGCAGGGCTATGTGGAGTGCACCGTAAATGCCTCTATAGCCTGGTCTGCCAGCACTGTTCCTCCTGCTAGTAGCGAGCACTGATGGTGGGTTACAGCTCTGTCTCTTGCTGATCGAGATGTTTCAGTGCCAGCTGTGTGCTGTGCTTTGAGGATTTTGTGGGAGCAGCAGCATTGGGCTCAGTGCATGGGAGTAAGATGAAGGAGATGCTGCTTGGTGTGGTATGTACAAAGTCCAGGCTTGCTGTGTCCGCTGTGTGGTTTGTGTTGGGTCGGTGTCCGCTCCCCCAGGAGATCAGCATGGCAGCTGATGGCCTTGTGTGCGGTCAGTGGTGTGGCTGTGGGTCCTTGTCTGATGTACTTCTGCTCCAGCGCTTTCTCGGAACACTTACCTGTTACATTTCCTGCCCTTCCTGGGACCTTTCTGTCTGGAGGCACTCTTACTACCCTTATTTCCAAGGGGATTTCACAAGCAGCTGGATTGCTCTGTGTCTTTTGCATTTCCCACCCTGCTCAGATGAATTGAGGAAATCTTCTGTTGTGTTCCCAGTGGGGGCATTCTTGCCTGTCCTGATGCCGTGCTGGCAGCAGGCTGATGGCTTTGGGGTGTGCCTCCTGTTGCTGCCAGAGGACTGGGAATTGACAGCTCTATGTGGCCATGCAGTCTCCTGCTGTGTCCTGGCTGTAAGGGAGGCATCACTAAAGAGGAGGAAATTCAATAACTGCTAATCTAGAGAATGCTGGAAATCATGTGAGAACATGAGAAGCAACAGCAGAGAGTGTCTCATGTCCAGTTTTAAGGAGTACTTGATAACATGAGGTGTTCACAACGTCCTCTCCTCAGCGTTGCCCTTAAGCAGGAGGAATGCTTTTGGCCACTTTATAATTAGGAATTATAATTAGGAAAAGCATGGTAAAAGACACCTGCTTGACACTGTGGGTGGAGCTTAGGTCAGTGGTGAACAGCTGTGTCCTTGGCATGTACAGGCCAGTTGAATGGTGTGTTCAGACTCTGTCCCTTCTGGGACAGGCAGTGCTGCTCTTGTAGGTGACAGAGGAGGACGTGCTCCTTTCCTGGTGTTTCTAACTCATAGCATACATTCAGCTCCTGGTCAAAGGAGGTGATCCACTCTACTCTGCACTGATACAGCTTCACCTGGAGTTCTGGGCCAGTTTGGGTTACTGCAATATAAAAAACACATTAAGTGTTAGAGAGCTTCCAAAGGAGGGCCGCAAGGCTGGGAAAGGGTCTGGAGGGGTCTTATGAAGAGCAGCTGAGGGCACTCAGCCTGGAGGAGACTGAGGGGAGATCTCATTGCAGTCTTTGGCATCCTCCCAAGGGGCAGCCAGGGGGCAGCTCTGATCTCTGCTCTTTGTGAGCAGTGACAGGACCTGAGGAAACAGCTGATGCTGAGTCAGGGGAGGTTTAAGTTGGGTATCTGGGAAAGGGATTTTCCAGAGGGTGGTTGATCACTGGAACAGGCTCCCCAGGGAGGTGATCACAGCACTAAGCCTGTCTAAGTTCAAGAAACTTGTGGACAGTGCTCTCAGGCACATGGTGGGGTTCTTGGGGCGTGTGTACAGGGTCAGGAGCTGGACTCAGTCTTGATGCATCCACTTCGAACTTAGCATATTCTGTGATCCTATGCCAGCTTGCAAACCCAGACACCCAGGCAACCCAAACTGTTGCTGGTGCTCTCTCTGTGTCCTCTTTCCTTGCCATAGAGTTTTCACTTGTTCTTCTTCCTCCCTGCAAACTCCTGCACCCCTCAAACTGTTCTCTCTGTTACTATAGGTCTTCTTGAGCTGAAAGGATGAAAATCAGCAATTGGAAGGTCACTGTCACAGACCTGAGCTGTGTCCTGACTTCTGGAGTCCCAGTTGATGTCGTTGGGCATATGAGTCTGCAAGAGAGTCCCCTGTCCCTGTCCATGATTTAGGCAGTGGCTGGACATGCATCACTGTAAGGGTTACGTGATTTCAGTGCTGGTGATGACACTGCCCCAGTGCAAGGGGGTTAATTGCAAAATGGAACTGCTTATCTAAAATGATCCAGAACTCCAGATCCCCTCCCACCCTGAGGGTGTCTTCTTATTCCTCCTTTTGTGCTGGGCAGCACTGTCCCTGGGCTCCCTCATGCTGGATCAGTCCCTGCCCTCGTCACCACCATTTGCTTCCACCACGCAGCTGGCCCCGGGATCGCCCTGCATCTGACCTCTCTCCCTTTTGCACACTGTAATTCCAGAGCGGGATGGTTGGCCACCGAAGTTGCAATGTCGTCCCTGACGACCTCTAGTGAGGGAGAGAACTCCACTCCCAGGTTTGTTGTCGGTTCCAGAGATGATGAGACAGAATTTCTGGGATCAAACATGAAGACAGACGAAACTGACTTCTTTGAAGATGATGAAGAGGAGGAGTCGGTAAGGAGGTCCCAGCATTCTGGGCTGGAGCACCTGTGTGGAATCCCTGGGTCTCAGCCAGGTTTTGCATGGTTACTGCTGAGGCTGCAGGTGGTTGGGACTGCAGGGGACACAGCAGCTGGCAGTGTGGCACAGCTGTGGGACAATGCAGTGGCATCTATGACAGGACACATTAGGTAATGCTGCTGTGCTAACTGTCATAGGAAATCCAGCTCATTTGCTTGCAGGTCTGATTTGGGAAAACCAGTGGATTTCTTTGTTCTAGAAACTTAACCTGACGCTCCTGTAAACCTTTGTTTCACCAGGGAAGTTTTTGACGAAAACTCTGGCGCCTGTGAAAAGGGCAAAGGTGTCTCTGCAGAAAGAAAACATTTGTTTTTTCCTGTAACCTCCAGGAACAGGATGCAGAAAAAATGATCTCCAGCTCCTGACTGTTTTTGGCCCCTTTTCAGTGTTATATTAAATGCTACTAAACTGATCTCTGTCTTCTCCTCTGTCAGCCACCAGAACGGCAGATTGTGGTGGGAATCTGTGCCATGACCAAAAAGTCCAAGTCAAAGCCCATGACACAGATTCTGGAACGTCTGTGCAAGTTCGAGTACATCACAGTGGTGATCATGGGGGAAGATGTTATTCTGAATGAACCAGTGGAGAACTGGCCTTCTTGTGACTGCCTGATATCCTTCCACTCCAAAGGTAACACATCTGTAACAGGCCTTAGCCTGTTTGAACTGTGTACAAGGGAGTTTCCTTTCAGCTTCCCCTTTGTCCTCACCCTGTATTTCAGGATTCCCCCTGGATAAGGCAGTTGCTTATGCCAAGCTGTGCAAGCCATTTCTGATCAACGACCTTGATATGCAGTATTACATCCAGGACAGGTAGGTGTCTGTGAGCCACTAAAGCCCCTTCCCTCTTCCTCTGATTCTTCTCAGCATGCTGTGCCAACTTCATTTTTCTGATCACAAAGGAGTTAGATGAGGAGGAAGGGGACGTTAGCAGTGACTTTTGGGGGTTTCTCCAAAGTATGGAGGGGTATTTGAGAGTAAAACCATTGAGACCATGTAAAACCATGCTTTGTTTTCTGGTGTAAATGTCTTGTAAGGAGTGGCTGGGATGTAGGAAGTAGAAGAGTTCTCACAGAACAAGGCTGCCATGACTAAAGCAAAAAGACTAGTTTCTAAGCAGGAGAACCAAGTGGTGAAATGGGGCTCTGGGTCAGAAACTGGGAGCAAGGCTGGGTCAGAATCTGTGGAATGTGTGCTGGTCAGACATGAGGTTTCTCAGTCATCTGTTGGTAGAGGCCAACAACAGCCGTGTATTTCAGCTCTTTGGCTGTGTGTGAGTAGGGCTCCTAACAGATCCTAAACCTCCTGCCCTGTCTTTGGGGTGGTGAGCAGTATTATGTGGGTGCTGGCAGGCATGCCAAGGTGTGAAAGGTCTGGGGTTTGCCCCTTGACACAAGATGAAAGAAGGCTCTGCTGCTTTTGCCTGGCCTGGGCACTGGACAGCTTAGCATGACAGGGCACTCTCCAAGAGGGCAGGTGTGGGCAGGTGATGTGTACTGGGTGTGCTGTGCTTTGGGTACATGCTAATAATTGAGCAATCTTGTTTAGGCCAGGTAGAGATTTACTCTGGGGGCATCTGTGTCCAGAGCAGGACTGAGGCAAACCCCATAACCTGTAGGACTCATCCAGAGAGCATATGCTGAGAAGTACCTGCAGTCTGTCTTGATGGTTTTTTGTGTTCATCTGATTGTGTTTTTCATTAATGGGAGTGAAGTCTTTCCCTTGATGTGTACTGAGGACCTTCTAGACTCTTCTGACACTGCTTCTGTCCTCTACAGGCGTGAAGTGTATCGGATCCTTCAAGAAGAGGGAATAGACCTGCCCCGCTATGCTGTGCTCAATCGAGATCCTGACAGACCAGAAGGTTGGTGTCCAAGCTCTGCTGAAAGCCATTTCCCAGGCTCTGCCATTTCAGATAGTCTGCAGAGAACAGATACTGGCAGTCACCTCAAAGAGGCCTGACTCATAAGTCTCCTGGGTTTTTTGTGGGCGAAGGCCCCAGCAGCAGAACTGGCTGATGGGCCTGGAAGGGGCTGTGGCTCTGCACTAGGACTGTCTCACCTTTCCTGCTGTGCTCCTGCTGTGCTCTGTCTTCAGAGTGCAACTTGGTGGAAGGAGAGGACCACGTGGAGGTGAACGGAGCTGTTTTCCCCAAGCCGTTTGTAGAGAAGCCCGTCAGTGCTGAAGACCACAATGTGTATATTTACTACCCGACGTCAGCAGGCGGGGGCAGCCAGCGGCTCTTCCGTAAGGTGAGGAGGGGTCTCCAGAGCTGGTGTTGGAACCAACAGGTCTGAGACATGTGGCTTCAGGAAGGAGGGTTGGGGCAGGTGAAGGGGAAAGGAAGTTTTTGTGTTGAAGTTTAGACCTCCTTAGAACTTTCAGTTCAACCTCATCTATGTGGGAACCACAGGAGGACATATTTTAATGGTAGAGCTGACCTTCCCCATCCTCTTGGTGATCTGTATCCTGTAATCATGGAGCATTGTGTCCCTTTCTGAATTGCATGCTGCAATTTTCCAGATTATCTCCTGAGTATCAAAATGAATTTTTAAAAAAACCTATGTTCTTGTCCTTTAACCTTGCCCTGTGTAGCTTGCACATGTGATAAAAACAGTATTTATTCCTAGATTCCACAGGAAATCTGCCCTTACTCACTTCCCTCACTTTTCCAGTGAACAGTTATAGCTGTGATGTATCTTTTTTCCAAATTACACATCTGCCATTAATAATCCTAAAATGATTGTTCCGTTAGGTAAGATACAGGCATGCCTCTTGAACCTTACTAAAAATGAAAACAACATCATCCTCAGTGTTGATAAGATCAGTCATTGTCCTAGAAGGAAGTTAAATTGGTTGGATTATCACCTGTCATAATTTATTTTCATTTGCCTATTAGTTACGCTCCTTACTTTGTACGTCTACGTTCACTTCTTTTTCTTCCATATCCTTGAAGTGATTGAAGACAAAATATTGGTCATAACTTTTCTCCTCTTTAAAGCCTGGGAAATGACATACCTGCTGCATGCATTTTACAGTCTCTTTTGTCCTTCTTAAATAAGTGTGTGTGGTGTAACAGCTGGGAGGCCTGAGATGCTAATCTACCAAGTCCACTAAATTCTCTATAAATGGGATGAAACTTCGGCTTTTCTGCTTCCATCTAAGAAAAGGATCCCCATTCTCTTCCCTGAGGTGTTTATTCTGTGCTCTCAGATTGGCAGCCGGAGCAGTGTGTACTCCCCAGAGAGCAGTGTGAGGAAGACAGGCTCCTACATCTACGAGGAGTTCATGCCTACGGATGGCACTGATGTGAAGGTGAGGAAAAGCCTGGAACAGTGCCTTCCTTTGCCAGGCCTGGGGGAGCTGAAGATTCAGCAGTTCTGCTTAGTCCTACTTCGGCTCTGCAATTTAAGCTTTGAGGTGCTGACTGTGCAGTTTTGGCCCTAGAGTGGGGTGTAAGTGCTCTGTACATCACACCAGGAGGAATGTGTGAATCTCCTATTCTGTGTCTGCAGCAGAAACACCTTCTGGAAGCTGCAGTTAGTCTTGGTGTAACTCACTCTGTTTCCAGGTGTACACTGTTGGGCCTGACTATGCCCATGCAGAGGCTCGCAAATCCCCCGCTTTGGATGGGAAAGTGGAACGGGACAGTGAAGGGAAAGAAATTCGTTACCCAGTCATGCTGACTGCCATGGAGAAGCTCGTTGCCCGTAAAGTCTGTGTAGCCTTTAAGGTCTGTATTTTCTTTCCTGTGCAGGCAGGACTCCACAAATGTCTGATCTGTGTCAGGGCTGGCCTTAAAACTTGTCATCCTGGCATGTCTCAGGCGTGGCAGTCCTCCATGCCTGATGCCACTTGTTGGTCCTGCTGGCTGTGGCAGTTTCCTGGGCAGAGGTGACTGGGAAGGCAAGAGGGTCTGCAGCAAATGCCCTCTGGGCTGGCAGGTGCCTGGTGTCCCACATACATAGGAGCATTTACTCCTGGATCCCAAGCATTCTGCCCCCCATCTGACCTGTGCTCGTCCTGTCTTGACTGTTTCCTGCTTTTGTTTATGGGGAAGGTTTGGTCTTATTTTCTTGGGTTTTTTTAAATTTTTTTTCCTTTTTGTATTTTGCTACTTGTATTTGGTTCTTCTGTTTGTTTGTCTAGTTTTGGGGTTTTTTTGGTTTCTGTTTTTTGTTAAAAATACGACTCTGGTGCAAATTGATGTTTTATTTTACAGTTGGGTGGAGTGACTATGAGTTTAGGTATGGTTCCATGACAAGCTCATCAGTGTAATGGAAGAAGCACTAGGCTCTTTGTTCCCACTGCAACTGGCATCCCATGCAGTTGGGCTGATGCAGATTTGGTCTCTTTGCTACCTTGTAGCCTTTTCCATTTAGTGATGGGTGTCTTTGCCTGCTGCACTTCTTGTCCGTGCTTGTCAGTCTGGTTCAAAGTGGTTGGATTTGAAAGGAAGAGCAGGATATCCAGGAGCTGATGTGTTTTGGGTGTTTAGAGCTCTGGGAAGTTGGGGTTTGTCCCTGATGGCTTCCTCTGGGGGCTTGTGGTTAGGGCCTTTGGTACAGCAGTGAGGGTGTAAAGGTCTGAGTAATGGCATATGTTCACACTTGTTCTGGGCTCATGGGGTGGGCATGGAGTGGGGGATGGCTGTAGCATCAGCAGGGCTGAACTGGGCAGCATTGGCTGTGTCTGTGTATGCTGTGCTGGCAGGGTAGCTGCTGTCTCCCACTGCTTCCTTCCTGTGTGTCCAAGGCCCAAATCCTCTGCTTCCTCCTGCAGCAAACCGTATGTGGCTTCGATCTCCTGCGGGCCAACGGCCACTCTTTTGTTTGTGATGTGAATGGCTTCAGCTTTGTGAAGAACTCCATGAAGTATTATGATGACTGTGCCAAAATCCTTGGGTATGAACAGTCTGAGTTTTGATAAGGGGGTAAGGTAACTCATGGCAAAGCAAAATGAAACGTGGGGTCCTGGTCAGTATGTCAGAGAAGTCTGCAGGTGGTTCATGTGTGTCATTTGTTCAGAAGGTGAAAACTTGGTTCTTGGAGGAATGGGTTATTTTCAACCCCTGGAGCTCCTGCCTGCATTGGCATTAGCTGTCTTTGTCTACAGCTAGATGTATCTTCCAGGACTTTTCATTGCATGCTAAGACCAGTTATGGTATTGGTGATGTGGGGGAAACTGGTACCCCTTTGAGGTGCCCTAACTAGCCCACAGTGTGATAGGTGTCTCTGCAATGAAAGTGAGGGGAATTTCTGTGGCTCTCTTCACCTCTCTCAGCAGAACTGCTAAGGAGAAGGTGGAGAACCAAGGGAATGCATTTTCTTGTGAGTGTTGTATTTTGATTTCTTCCAGAAATATAATCATGCGAGAGTTGGCTCCCCAGTTTCATATCCCCTGGTCCATCCCAACGGAGGCAGAAGACATCCCCATTGTCCCCACAACTTCAGGCACCATGTGAGTACCTGCCATCTTCTCAAAAGGATGCCAGTGATGGTTACATGAGGGACAAAGTGTGAAAGACCTCGTCCAAGGGCCTGACACCACTAGCAGCGTGGCATCCTCCAGTTGCTTTGCCACTTGCAACCCTGAAATGCCTGTGGAAAGGCTCAGCTATGCACATGGAAGTTGTGACAGGTTGGAGATTAGTTGTAGGCTTGATGAATGCAGATGAGCAGTAACTGAAGAAATCACAGGAACTGCTCACATGGCTTTCAGAGGGTCCAGATTCTTCATCAAGACAGGAAACAGATCAGGGGAGATGCTGTAGCTGGCTGCTACATGGAGAAAGTGCATTTTGACATTTTGAGCTACCACTGAAATGGGTGGAAGCACTTAGCTGAAATATTCATATTACCCATATGCTTGGCAGCCCTTCAGTTGATGCCTTCGACTTTACTAGTTTTCTAGCACATAAGGCTAAAAGACCAAAGGCAAAAGTTTATTTGTGATCCTCAGCATACTTGCACACTGATATGAAACCACTCAATTTGGTAGTGTCTTCAGAGCTCTGACTCCCTCCCTGCAGCTGTGGCACTTGTGTCTGGTTTAGTCTGTGAGAAATTCTACCCCTGCTGAAAACAGCTGTTAGAAGAGTGGAACAGAAAGAACAATGGAAAGCTGCTTCCTGGTGACAGTTCTGGAGTGTAGGGGCACATTTGTCATCTTTATCTTGTGTTTCCCCAGGATGGAGCTTCGCTGTGTTATTGCAGTCATTCGTCATGGAGATCGCACCCCAAAGCAGAAGATGAAGATGGAAGTGAAACATCCCCGGTAAGAGCCAAAGGAAGAAGGTGCTGTGCTGCTGGAAAGGGGTGAGGGCCTATTCTCTAAACCAAGAGCAGGAGCAGAGGGCTGAGTGCATAGGAGGCAGAACTTATTCCTGGCCCATCCAAGCAAATGCTTTCTGGCCAGTTGAGAGAGTCCCCTTTCCCCACAGGACCATGACACCTTCTGTGTGAACACTGGAAGGGAGAGTGAAGGTGTGGTAGGTGCTGCAAAGGGAAGTGCCTCACTAAATGGGAAGTTAGTATCTGCTTCCTGGTTGTATTTTGAAAAACACTTGTTTTTTCAGAATTTCTGAAGCACAGGGAGGAGCCAGCAGCCTGCTGGTTCTCCCTGAAGAACAGAGACTGAATGCACATGTAGGGATGACCCTCTTTGTATTATTAAAACAACAGAAAATGAATCAGCATTCTTTGTTGTCTGTTCAGGTTCTTTGAATTATTTGAGAAATATGATGGTTACAAGACAGGGAAGTTGAAGCTGAAGAAACCAGAGCAGCTACAGGTGAGGAAGCACATTCTGGGATTACTGTATGGGATATGGAGGTAATACAGATCCTGGTGTGAGGCGATGCTTTGGGAGGATGGGAACCTCTCAAAGGGCAGCAGTCTGTCACACAGGTGCTCCCTGTCTCATTCTGCACCCTGTGCACACTCAGCTGGGTGACAGCAGGAGAGCAGAATGAAAACTTTGCCTGATATACACACACTGTAGGATGGAGATGACCTGATGCAGCTTGCCCACCGGTTGTGGTTGCCCCTGATGGCATATGGGTCCCTGCAAGGGAGTGGGGCAATTGGAGGTACCTGCTTGGTTCTCAGCAGGGCTGTAGCACAGCATGGGGATGAAGCAAACTGCAGTGTGAAAGTTTGTCCTGCCTGTGCTGTGTCTTATGAAATTACAAGCCTCTGAGGAGAGCCTGCATCGACCTGCTGCTGGGTGAAGCTGTGTGGAGGGCCCTGCAGGAGTACACTGGTGTGTCTGAGGCAGAATTGCTCTCTGCTTTCTAACAGGAAGTGCTGGACATTGCACGGCAGCTTGTGGTGGAGCTGGGAACCCACAGTGATTGTGAAATCGAGGAGAGGAAATCCAAACTAGAACAGCTGAAGAGTGTCTTGGAGATGTAAGCATTCCTATCTTGGGACACTGTGGGTTTGCCTTAGAGCATGTGATACAGAAACAAGCTGTGCTGCTGGTGTCCTGGGCAGCTGGTGCCCAGAGACTGAGGTCTCCTCCTTCTCCTTGTAGTAACTGTGCATGAAAGACACCATGCTCCTCACTTTTCCTCCTTGACATCAGAACCCTGCTGATCCTTGTCCTAAGTGTGTCTGGTGTTTGGCTAAACAGCTTGTGACAAAACTGAGCTTTCTTTGCTGCAGGAGAGGAACTGGGGTCCTGGAGGGACCATGTTGATATGAAGCATTTTGATATAATTGGAACAAAACTTGTTTTTAAATAAAGTTGTCTTGGTGCCAAAATTATGGCAAAACAGAGCTTGGAAAACATGAGAAGGTGTTTGTGTCCTCTGAGATTTTGTACAATCAAAATAGAAATATGGTGGTATTGACATCTTTGAAACAAAACCAGGGTTCCTGTCAGGACTGCAGCTCACTGTGGCACACACAGCCAGCATCTGTGTTCAGGCCATGTCTCTGGAACACAGAGGAGGACTTTTTGCTGTGATTCTCTCCTCTGCTCTTTCTGCTCATTGGAGACATGATTATCCTCAAAGTGTCTATCAGAGTGGTTTTTTCTGTGATCTCATTAATTCACTTGTTAAAGATGTAGGTGGAGTTTAAAGCCCTCGTGACGAATGACAATGCGGTGCTCTTGGTAGAAGAGCAAGGGAATGGATCTTTGAATTCTGTCTGAAGGAACAGTTTGGCTTTTTGTGGGAGGTCACAGGGAGATGACAAAAATCATGTTCTATGCTATGGGTTGTAGCAGAAAGTCTCTGGCCTGTGCTGTACTTCTGCTGTGTACTGCCTGGGGGCCTCTGGGCAAACTCCACTCCTCTGGGTGGAGTTAATTTGTTCCTGTTTTTTTTCCTCCCTCCCTTGTGACAGGTATGGACATTTCTCTGGCATTAACCGTAAGGTTCAGTTGACCTATCTGCCTCATGGACATCCAAAAGCTGCAAGTGAAGATGAAGGTAAAGAAACCTGATGGTGCTACCCCAATCTTTGAGCCCAGAGTTCAGCTGTGAGTGCAGCTACCCTACCTCTGGACATGCAAGCAGAATTGGTGACCCATATATTATCTGTGCTCACATCATAGGAAGGATTGGAGTGATGCCAGTACACCCTGGCTGTCTCTATTGCACTTCCAATTTTGTGAATGTCAGCCTATACCTTCAAAAACTAGTGACTCTGAATTTCCTGCTTGCTGATTTGTTTCCTGGGGATTTTGGGTCAGGCTTGTGATGAGAACACTGCAAGGTGCTGATGACAACCTCTTCTTCCTGCTGTCCTCTCCCTCTGCAAGCTCAGCTCTGAGGTCTGATGTAGTGAATACCTGTTTGTCTCCTAGAAGCTCGCCGAGAGTCCTCACCCTCCCTTCTCCTGGTGCTTAAGTGGGGTGGAGAGCTGACCCCAGCAGGCAGAGTCCAGGCTGAGGAGCTGGGGCGAGCCTTTCGCTGCATGTATCCTGGAGGCCAAGGTGGGTGTGTCCAGGTAGCTCTGCTCCTGCCCCATGGCTGCCAGGCTGCACAGCCCGCGTGAGGGTTGCTCGGGCATCTGTGGCTGTGTACAGCCTCTGGGATTAGTTTTTGTTCTTTTGAGTTAGCATGGTAGGGATAAATAATTCAGGTGGATTTTGCAGCCAGAGATCCTTAAGCTGACCAGAGAGGTATGCTGTTAAACTTCTGTGTGTCTTGGAGAACAAGAGCTTTCTTTACATAATGTGCCAGGATTCAAAAAAGTCAGGTGGTTCTAATAAGGTACATTCTGATGCAGCAAATACAGAATTTAGGTCAAATGTAGAGAACAGAGGAGATCTGTCTTGGAACACAGATAATTCTGCCCTGAAAGAGGAGAATAGGGAGGTAACTTCTCCATATTTTCTCCACATAATTCTGTGATGCTGAAAAGCATCTAATATGCACACAGATCAACAAGAGCCGAAAGGGAGAAAAAAAAAAAAGGCTGAGATTGCCTTTGAGTCAGGAGTAATACACTGGATTGATCCATTGAGCCCAGTATTGGATATGTCTTTGACTTGTATGTTTAATTAATTCAGTTTAATTAATTACATTTCAAATTAATTAAGCAAGTTTAAATTGGATTGGAGAAGACTTTCTTCTAGAATAAGAAAGAGTTACCTTTGGTTGAAGAGGATCAGGTCAGGGGACACTTAAGCAAGCTGGACACAGGTGAACCTGAGGGCCCTGATAGGCTGCAGCCATGGTGCCAAGGGAGCAGGCAGGTGTCCCTGCAAGGCCACTGGAGATTCTCTTTGAAAGGCTCTGGGGATTGGAGGAGGTGCCTGAGGACTGGAGGAGAGGAAGTGTTGCTCCTAGCTTCAAAACTGACCAGAAAGAGGGCCCAGGGAACTGCAGCCAGGTCAGCCTCAGCACAGTCTCTGAGCCAGTAATGCAGCAGCTAATCCTGGAGATCATTCCTGGGCACATGAAGGAGAGGCAGGTGACTGTGAGTAGTCAGCATGGATTCACAGAGAGAAGTCTTAACCAACCTGATAACCTCCAGCAGGGAAGCGACCCCCATGCTTAGATGAGAGTCATTCTGAACAACAGCTTTGTAGACTTCTGCTCCATGTGGTCATTCATGGAGAGGGAGAGCTCTTGTTTTGCAGGGAAATGCTGTGTTCTTGGATAGCATTTGGTGCCTGGCAGCTTTCCCAAGACATAAATCTGACTTCTGGCTAGTGCCTGTCCTTGTCTGTCAGGGTGTTTCTCTGAGCTCAGAGCTGGGAGTAGTGTTCCTGTCTTGTCTTGCAGCGTGACTGGGTACTGTGCAGAATTGCCCTGGGATTCCAGGTAGAGCAAATAGTGACCACTGTACTGTCTGTGGAGATCAGACTCAAGAGCTGCATGAGTTACTTTCCTCCATTACTGATCTCACTCCTGCGGTTGACTCAGCCCTGAGAAATAAACTAGCAATTTGTTCCACGAGGTGACTGTAGCTGTGCAGGATCTGCTTTGGAAACTTCTCTGCTGAACAGCCCTCCCTGCAGTTCTGAGGGCTGCAGGACCTGCTCTCATGCAGAAACCAAGCAGAAGGAAGTGATTTTTTTTTTTGGTGCATCTTCATTCTGCACCAGAGAATTCAGGCTAGCAGGACTACTACATGCTGTTCAATAGAGTTTGCTGAAGAATTTGGGCAGCATCAGACTTGACTGGTAAATGCTCACTTTTTTCCCCAAAATGACCTTTCCCAAGCAAAGCCTTTGTTACATTTCTAGTCCTTGTGTATAGCTAGAACTGTCTATTTTTGAACAGCATAAATGCTGCCTATGCAAGTGATTCATTCTCTACATAACTTTGTTACTAAAATAAAGTTTGTTTGTCTAAACCAGTATATTCAGCTGATAATTTTACAGGTGTGAGAACATGAATGTTGAGTTGTCCTCTCTTCCAGGTGATTATGCTGGTTTCCCTGGCTGTGGCTTGCTCAGACTGCACAGCACTTATCGCCACGATCTCAAGATCTACGCCTCAGACGAGGGGAGAGTTCAGATGACAGCAGCAGCTTTTGCAAAGGTCCTTCTTCTCTTTTGGACATCCATTTGTTCTGCTACATTACTTTAAAAATATGTCAGTTCTAAAGGAAAACCTCTGGTGATAAGGAAGGAGTTTTCCTAGGATCTTCCCTTCTCTATTGGATGGATTGGGGTACACTGTGCTAACAGCAGGTGTATGGGGGGAGTACTGAACATCTGGTGTATCTGGACACATCTGTCACCTTTAATGTCCTGTCCAGGACAGAACTCTGACTGGAGAAGGAATTACATATGGATTATTGCTGGTGCTTGATGTTAGAGCAGAGCAAATGTGCTGCTGAGTATTAATTGCCTATAGAGTGAGTGTTTCTGGGATGGCTGCCCAGCCAGGGGATTATTCCTTGCCTGCTGGATTTAAAAGGGGACTGAAATGTCTTTGGTGCAATGTGGGGTGGGGACTGGGGAGAAGACAGGTTCATTTACAGCTAAAGCCAAGGAGAATACTTTGGTGGCCTTAGCTGGTCTTTGGAGCCTTCTCTGTATCAACATTTTCAAGCAAACTGAGTTGCTTGAAAGTTGGGCGTGCTCAACAGTTGCCTGGACAAATCTGGGGGCTGCTGCAGGCAGACCTGTCCTTTGCTTGAACAGCTCTAGAAGCTTGTCAGAGTCATCTCTGACTGGAGGAGATGTTGATATAAAACTGCCCTTCAAGGATAGTTGAGATTTCACTTAAGTTGGCAGAGTTCTGGCCATGAATTTTTGTTGCTTGAGTTGCACAGATGTGAAATGTTGTCCTGTGTGATGTGGCTTTAGGGTCTACTGGCCCTGGAAGGAGAGCTGACCCCCATCCTGGTGCAGATGGTGAAAAGTGCCAACATGAATGGTCTGCTGGACAGTGACAGTGATTCCCTTAGCAGCTGTCAGCACAGAGTGAAGGCACGGCTGCACGAAATCATGCAGAAGGATGCTGAGTTCTGTGAAGAGGATTATGAAAAGGTAAAGCACCAGGGTGCCTTCATTGCTCCCTGTATCTGGAAAGAGAATAGCATTGCTGCAGTGGTTTGATGTGAAATGTGTGGTATGTAAACACTTGTTTGGTTAGTTTGATATCAGTTCTGGGCAGCATGACAGGATGTGTATGGAAATGTGCAGGTGAATAGCCCTTGCCCTTCTTTGAGTGACAGTCCTCAGTGTTGCTCTGCTGTCCCCTTCAAGACTGATCAAAATGCCTTCCTCTCCCTCAGAATTCCCAGTGCATTTTGTTGTTGTGAGTTTGCTAGAAGAGCTCCTGCCTACTGCTCAGGTCAATCGCAGCTGCTGTGGGCAGGGAGTCTGCTTTACTGGATTCTAGATCCGTGCTCCGTGCACATGTGAACAGACCTTTTGGTTACAAATTCTCGTGTGTCCTGTCAGGGTCTGATAGCTGCAGGGTTTAGGGCATGGGCTGCATCCAGCACAGCAACAGTCCCCAAAATACTGTTTTTCCCAGGCTCTGAAATGTGATTACTGGATTGAAATCATTTGAGGAACATATCTATCATCTCAAAGAAGTACTTAAAATGAAGCCCTTCTGCTCAAGCACAGAAGCAAAATGAGACAAGAGTGGATATTGTAGGTGGAGGGAGGTCTGATCTGATGGGAGCAGTTGTTTGCTCTGAGTTTGATCCTGTTTGATCCTGAGGAAGTTTTTAAGACATGTCTGACTACTCTTAGGAATAGGCCAGCTTATTGTGCTCAGCTGGGAGCACAGCTTTTCTCCCAGGTCAGAAAGCAGTGTGGCTGCAAAAGGCAGACATTTTGCACTCCCAGTTTGTGAAAACTAACTAATCTCTGCTGGAATCTTCTTTCAGCTAGCACCTACAGGCAGTGCTTCTCTGCTCAACTCCATGACCTTTATCCAGAACCCGGTTGAGGTCTGTAACCAGGTGTTCACTCTGATTGAGAATCTCACCTCCCAGATACGAAAACGCCTGGAAGACCCAAAATCTGCAGGTGAGCAACAGAACTGGAAACAGGTCTGGAAGAGATTCATTTATTGTTACATCTTCAGAGCTCCCAAACACCACTAGGGCTTATGTTTGTGTGTAGGAAAGAAACTGTAAAGTGTAATTTTGTATGTACTATTGAAGTAGAAGGCTCCACTTTCAACTGCTGTTAAAGAGAGCTGTAATGTAAAGGAAATGATAAACGCATCTTGGTTTGGAGAAAATTTAAACAGCAGCAGTATAGCCTGGAGGGGTATGCCTGTGTTTTTTCAGGCCTTTTCTGGAGACTGTAGACAGCAAGTTTCTCAGTCACAATTTGCTCATCTCAGCTTTCCTGGTAACAGTGCAGAAGTTTTACAAAGGCATCTTGGGGACCTGCCACGTGATTTATGGCAGACCTAAGCAACCAGGCAAACGGTTTCACTTTTCTCAGGCATTTTGGAAGTAGCCTGTTGCTGCAGGTTAAAACTCCTGCGACAGGAGGAATCCAGACTAGGATTCCTGTGGGCAGCACAAGAATTGGAGCCCTTTCACGCTGGGAGAAGTCAGTCATAGCTGTCACTTGAAATCTCTGCAGAGATAACCAGGGTTCTGTGATTCTGTGGTTCTAGGATGTGAATGTGGTTTCATGTTCTCTGCTGTTTAGACCTGCAGTTGTACCACAGTGAGACTTTGGAACTGATGCTGCAACGCTGGAGTAAGCTGGAGCGAGATTTCCGCATGAAGAATGGGCGCTATGACATCAGCAAGATCCCTGATATATATGACTGCATCAAGTATGATGTACAGCACAACTGTGCACTGAAACTAGAAGGCACAACTGAACTCTTCAAGCTCTCCAAAGCCCTGGCAGATGTGATCATACCCCAGGTATAGCATGTATGACAGTGCCTGTGGTGCCAGTTTCTGATCCCTTGTGTTTTGATTCGATTCTCTTGCACCTTAACTCCAAAGGCAGCATATCACAGTAGGGCCTTTCTCAGATCTGTCTTAGTGTTTGTATAAGGCCAAACCCATTTATGATTTAAAATTGGCAGGGCTGGGCTCCTGGTTGAGGATTCTGGCAGGGTCAGAGTAATGAGCAGCTGATGCAGCAGCTTTTTCCATGTTCACTCTAGTGCATCTCAGCACAACTCCAAGCTCTGTGTGTGTGCTACAGCAGCATTCCATCCTCCTCCTCCACATGCAGGGTTGTGGAAGTGAAGGGAGATATCTCTGTTAAAGTTCTGACAAGTTTGTTATTCTTGTCAAACTAGCACTTGTTCAGTTTGCAATGCTGAGTTGCTTCTGGCAGAGTTTAATTTATATGGGATGAGTTTCTACCAGCAAGGTCCAGCTGCCCCTGTAGAGCAGAAGTGGTCTGAACTTTTTTAGTGTTGCTGGTGAGATGCAGTCTGGCTGTTTTCAGCCTAGCATTGCAGTTTTTATCTTTACCAATAGCAATTGTTGCTTTAATGCTTATGCTAGCTCAGAGTATAAGTTTGCATGTCATGAGATCTGAGAGTCTGACAGTCATGTCCAGACATAACTGAGGTTCTTGGAAGAGTCTCAGTCCTCTGTTACCCCCTGCAATACGTGGGAAAAAAAAGTGAAAAGCATTAAGTGACATTTCTCTTCCTGTCCTTGCTTAACCAGTGGTGCTGCAGACTGGGCTGTTGAAGTTAAGCGGCCTTTTATGTGAGGATGTGGCAAAGAACCAGGGCTCAGGGTATCTCTTGTTTTGTTCCTGCAGGAATATGGGATAAATAAGGAGGAGAAACTGGAGATTGCTATTGGCTTTTGTCTTCCTCTCATTAAAAAGATCCAGCTGGACCTACAGAGAACTCATGAAGATGAGTCTGTCAACAAACTACATCCGTTGTAAGGCTTGTGCTGCATACTGCTGGCAATGGGGAGGGAAGCTATGGAGCAGTGGGTGGTTCTCAGGCCAGAAGAATGTACTGTTGTGGAAGGAGGTACTGAGCATACACTGAAGGACTCTCCAGGAGGGAGGCATGTTGGTGAGAAGGCACATTGAGACTGCTGTCCAGAAGCACAGAGCTACAAAGGCTTGTTCCTGTTGTAGCTGGATGGCAATGCCTCATTCCTTTCCCTGCACAGGACCAGTGTAGAGTGATGAGCCACCTACTGTGTGTCTCCATTAGGATTCCACAGCATTCGTTGCTCCTGTGCCCAGTGCTCTCGTTGCTTGTTCTATCCTGCTGCCTTTGACATTTCCCAGTGGGGGGTTGTGTCATTCCGTTACGGAATGTACGGAAATGCTGAGGTGTGATAGATGGCAATTCACGTGCAGATGAGTTAACTGTGGGCTGATTTTGGTTTAGGTACTCCAGAGGAGTCCTGTCCCCAGGTCGCCATGTTCGAACGCGCCTGTACTTCACCAGTGAGAGCCACGTGCACTCCCTGCTCAGCATCTTCCGCTACGGGGGGTTACTGGATGTAAGTGTCCCAGCAGTGCTACAGAGTAAGCCTCCCTACTTTTTTCCAGTAGCCTTTTCCAAGGTGGACAGTGTATGTTTATAGGTTGCCCCTTAAGGCAGCTCTCCCACTAATGCTGTGCATCAGTGGCCTCTGGCCAGCTCCTTCCCTGCTGTGTTTGCATGCTGCAGCTTCCTGCCTTTCTCTTGCTTGCACAGAGACATGTTTTCTCCAAAATCTGTCCTCCCTGTTTCAGGTAAGCAGACCATTTACCTGGCTAGGAGAATAGCAGTATGAGACAATGGGGATGAGCGAATTTCTTACTTCCTTACTTCAACCCTTTATAGAGCTTGGTCCTGTATTTATAGTCTTTATACCATTCTAAGTAAATAAAATCAGTTTTCTTACAGAGGAAGTGACTTGAGGTTGCAAATGCACAGGATGTGCTCTCTACCAGAGAGGCAGATTGACACATTTTTAGGGGATTAATTCATCCAACTCACCCTTCATTTGCTCTCTCTTCACCTGCTTCTTGAATGAATTGGCATGCAGACCCTGAGAAAAGCTCTACTTTACTCTTCTCGAGAGGCTCTCTGATTTATGTTCCCATTTTTAAGCATGATCTGAAATGCCTTGAGAATTTGGGCTTGCTTAGCAGGCATGATTTCTGGTGTGTGTGGCAGCTTAGCATATCTATAGCCAGTGATGAGAAAAGTACCTCTAAATTACTCACTGAATAAGATGCTCCCTCATTCCCTGATCCAAGTGCCGAAGGATGCTGTGTTGCCAGCATAGAGGTATAGGGCTGCATTGGGTTTCTTTGTAATGGAGGATTCAGTTCATGTCCATCAACATGATGACACATTCCATAGCATCATGAGTGGCACTTCAGGTGTGACCATTTCCTGACAGTACTGGGAGGCAGTGAAGGGTGGGCTGCCCTGCTGTGCAGAGCCCGAGGGTTCTGCGCGTCTCCTGATTTTTCATTCAGCATCAGGTAAAAGTGTTTCACTTGGTCCCTTATTTAGCGCAGGTTCATCCCTTGTGCTCCTTCCTGTAGTTTGAGAATGGTTGTGTTTGGGAACCTGCTTGTCTCCAGTCAGTGTGGCACAGTGGCTTGCAGCTCAGATCTGCACATGGGTGGCATGGGCAGCTGTAGCATTCCTCTGTGCAGCTGCTCCTCACTGCAAGCACCCCACCATGTTGCAAGGTCATTTCTTCATGCAAGTTAAGTAAGGTGTTTTTGTCCTGACAATGTTACCTTGTGGAGAGAGGAGCTCTCTCAGTCCCATTTCACTGAATGCTGCAAGGTGTCTGCTGTTGCTTATCCCATGCGACTGTTTATGTGTATATATCAGGAAAACAAAGACCAGCAGTGGAAGAGAGCCATGGACTATTTGAGTGCTATCTCAGAGCTGAACTACATGACCCAGATTGTTATCATGCTCTACGAGGACAACAACAAGGTGAGGGATAGAGCAGTAGGATACAATGCTTCATGCTGTGTTGCAAGGCACAGTCCTCAGAGACGAGTTCAGTTGGAAGTCTGTAACCTGAGCTCTTGCTGCTTGTGAACAAAGACAGAGGGATCATTAACACAACTGCTAGCTTTTGGTTTATGTGAGAGGCAGTGACCCAGTTAATGCTTGTTACATGTAAGCAGAATGCCACCTTGAGCAGTAATACCAAACTTATGTAATTAATACTATTTTAAAGCATTTCCGAGCACAAAATTATTTGCTGTTTTTAAGTATTAATTACAAGTGAACAGTAGGAAAAAATAAATAAAATCAAGTGATATTTGATTTGTATTTTTGAAATATGTCTAGAAAATATCCAGAAATTCCACATCCATAAGCTATTTTTTATTCTAAAAGTGTGCTGATATAGTTAGGGAAGTGTATACTGATGTCTTCAGGAAGTAAAGAGAATAGTCTAATAACCAGCTGGAATGTGGGAGCTGAGGGTGGTGATTGTAAGTAGGTTTGGCACCAAACTGCATGTCCTGATTGTCAGACCTTGTGACTTGGGTCTGTGCAGCAGGAGGTTGTAGTGCTGAGGGGAGCAGCCCCTTACCTCATATCTTACAAAGTTAGAGCCTTGTATTCACAGAGCTGGTGTGAGCTTCTAATGATAGAAGTGATGCTTGTCAAAAAACATCTAACTAGAGCTGTCCTGAGTGGTGTGGATGTGTCAGTCAGTCAAGATGGCTTTCTATGGCTTTATATCATTAGTACCGGATACTGTAAAAGCTCTGGCTTCCTTAAAAAAAGGTTCATGAAAAATTACTAAATCTTGGAACAGCCTGACTGAAGGTGCAGGAGGGACCCAGTCTCCCCCTGTCCTGGCATGTGCTGGGTTTGCAGCAGGAGTTGGTCAGAAGAGGCTGGGGTTTAGGGGTTATATATATACATACATAGAGCCCAGTTCTGTTATACTCCTCTGTGGCTGTTGTCCCAAAATAGCAACAGTCAGAATGCCTCAGCTGTGTGCTGATCAGGGCTGTCCTTTTGAATGGGACAAACCTGGAGTCATTCTGTTCATGCTCGTTGCTCCTGCATTCCCTCCAAAGGATGTGTCTGGGATGTGTGCTGGCCGGCACAGTGGGGTGGGACCTTGGCCTGTGCTGATGGTAGGGTTAGCTGGGTTTGGCTCTTTACGTGTTGCCTGTGACGTGTTCACAGGACCCCTCTTCAGAGGAGCGTTTCCATGTGGAGCTGCATTTCAGCCCTGGTGTCAAAGGCTGTGAGGAGGAGAGGAACATACCCACGGGGTTTGGCTTTCGGCCAGCCTCAGCAGAGGTAAGCAGACACCTTGGCAGGAGCTGCCAGCCCCAAGGGACACTTGGGCACTGTCCTGCTCTGTCTGGCCCTGCTGCAGAAGCTTCCTTGCTGGTGGTGCTCACAGGGAGCTGGCAGGTTGTGTCTGTGTCCCATTTGGGTTTGTCAGGCTGCTGAGACTGTGGATGCCTCAGCCTCAGCTTGGCAGAGCAGGAGATGCAAGCCTGGAGCTGCTGTGGGGCAGCGTGGGCAAAGGCCACATGCTTGTAGACACGAGTGGAGTGTTTCCCTGTGGCAGAACGAGGACAAGAAGGCAGCCCAAGGCAGCCTGGAGGACCTCTCGAGTGAGAAGGGCAGCGATGAGGCAGAGCGTGCGCGGCAGAAGTCCCCGCAGCCCTCCGAGCCGGTCAGCGTCCAGCGGAGGTCACCGCTGATCAGGAACAGGAAGACGGGATCCATGGAGGTAACAGCCATGCTGTTGGTGCCCTTCCTTGTTCTTGCAAAGGCCTGTTGCTTGGGTTTGGTTTCCTGGCATTTCTTTTAACATGTCAGAGTCTGAGTTGATTCTGGGGAGGGATCTGCAGAAGGTAAAGAGGGATGCTGTGGAAGGCAGACCTTTGAAACTCTTCCACACTGAGGAAAGACAGGAACACAGGCCAGAGCAACTGATGAGGAAGAGCAAGTAATGTAGTACTTGAGAAACAGAAGCATTATTTGGATTACATGCTCTGTAGAGGCACTGGTGTAGCCAGTATCAGATTACATGCAACCTCACCACCTAGCTCTGGTGACATCTTTGCCTTCTGTTAGGCTCCAGCCTTTGCCTTTCACAAAGGCAGCTCCACATTTCTCATTCCTCCATCCCATCTAAGATCTCATGCTGATCGGGGGTCCCTGCTCACTGGTGGATTCATCCAGGATGCTTAAACTGTCAGGGTTTAGAACTGTCCCACTCACAGATCTGGTGAAGTAACAAAATTGATTTTCCTTTTCTAACCTCTCTTCTTCCAGGCTATTCTGTGTCACAAGGCCAGTGTCACAGTCAGCAGGTGATTGTTCCCTTCAGAGTACTCTGGAATTATCCCTCCTTTCAGAGGGATTTCACAGGCATTTTTGCCATCAGTTTTCTGAACCAAAAAACAGCAGAGTTAAAGTCTGAAGTATTAGTTAGCTGTCTTCCATTGCTGTATGTTACTCACAATGTCACCTCTGTGTGCAGCACTCAGAGGCTCTTTGTGATAGGCACATACTAAATTAAAGGGGATATGATTTTCTGCTGCTAAAGAAGGAAGTCTGTGTCCCAGTGATCTCAGCGAGAGTCTTGGGAGAAAAGATGCTCACTACATGAGTCCCATCATACTTTTCAAATTTCCACTGTTCCACAATCCAGCAAAGTCTTGAAATTAAAATTGAGCATTCACTGTCACAATCTTAGCATATGACTACCTTTGTGCTTCTTGAAAACGGTGATTTTAAGGAAAGGTATACCTTTCTTTACCTTCAGCTGGTGTATAAAGGCTTTTGAGAGCAGTGGGTAACTTGGAGCATGATGCTGATTAATTACACTGTCTGTCTTTGCAGGTGCTGTCTGAATCTTCTTCTAAATCAGGAGGTTATCGCCTCTTCAGCACTTATTCCAGGCAGTCTTCTGAGATGAAGCAAAGTGGATTAGGTACTGTACCTGACCTGTAACCAGCCTACTCACTTGTACCTCTCTATTTCCATGGGCATTAGTCTGTCTCCACGTACACATCTGGCTTGAGTTCCTTGTATGTCTCTGTGTGTTTTGTGTCTTCTCTCAGTGTTACTGTTGAGACCAGTGTAGAGACTGTCTTAGTCAGTACCTTTTGTGTACCAACTTCTCCTTCAGCTGCTAGCAACAGAAGATGCACTTTTCATCCTTTCCAGTACGGGAGAAACAGGGCAAACTGCCTGCCTGCAGACTGGCCTTCTGCTTCTCTGGTGCTGTCATGTGTTAAACCATTTCTGAACTTAGTAGGAAGAGATAATTTTAGGTGAGAACTAGTGAGCTTGCTGTTCTGCAAAATCTCAGTTCATATGCAAAGCAGTTCTTCCTGTGAGACTGTTCTATTTCTACCTTTGCTCCATAAAGATCCGTTGTATGGAACAGATGTGTCACATACAGAACGTTTGATAGCTCTCTAATCGATCTGAAGTCCCTGGTCAGCTGTTCTTCTTATGGTAGCCAGTGGAAGAGAATATTTCTCTCCTTGATTGTTCCATTCCACGTTATCCTAACCTAAACTATGTCTGCATAGTTGAAATTCTTCCTGAAATATTTTTGCTAAAGCAAGATCTATTTTGAAACTGGAAAAGCTGTCTTTGCTGTCATGAGGTTCAGAGATGGCTGTGCAACCTGTGTCTTGCAGAGAGGAGATGATAATGCCCAAGTCATGTCCACTTTCTTTTTCTTTAAAACCATCTTAGCATTGTGGCGTGGCTGCCGACTTGCAACAGTTGTGACTCATCACTCTGTTACATGGACAAACTGCAGCCAAGAGACTTCTGGAAGGCCTGCTCATTTCTTTGCTGGTTTTGAATGAGCAGCTTTTTTGGAATCTAATTCTTAGCAACAAAAGGGAATTTTCTTCTGAGTAGTTAGAAAGTATCCCTGGAGTCTGCCAGCAATGCTTCCAGCCGGCTGGAAAAATCTAAACAGGAGTGGCTGATGTATACTATTTTCCTAAATGGACAGTAGTAATTTTTGAATGTGTTATCTCATTCATCTCTGCCTTTCCCAGTGCCACTGCGAGATTCAGTGAGCTGTGACAAACTGCCATGCTTAGGCTTGAAGAAACCTGGGGCTATTTTGTGAGTCCATGTGGATGAATATGGGAGTTTCTGAAATAGCACATAATCAAGGAGGTGCATCTGCTTGGAGAACTACTGAGTACATCAAATGGTACTACAGACTGGTTTTACTGTTTGGATGTGCGACTGCAGAAGGTTTGTGCTCTGGAAAGCAGATATTACAGCCCTTGGACTACAGCCTTTCCCAGGTTTTTGAGGAATGTCTGTTTTGGCAGTAGAGAAGACCACTGCTTTTCTGCACCTTTGTACAGTACTACTTTTCCTTGACAACAAAATGTGAAATACGATCCTGGCAGGTTTAATTTCAGAATCTTGCTTCATGTGCCTTGCTGGGAAGCCAGTGCTGGTTGCTTTCCCGCCTATGGAGCTCTGCAGGGACAAAACCATGAGTAGGAACTGATAGATCTGGTCTGTAACATAAACCTCCAACCCAGCCATTTTTCTCCTCTGTAGAGTCTTGCAGGTATGGAAGGATTGAACAGGAGAGACCTGTTGTACCAGACCAACTTGCACAACACTTGGTGATTAGGATATCTGTGTTTCTGTGAGGTTTTTTTCACCTGAGGCCTGTTATGAAGAATGATGCCTCTTTACCTGTACAAGTCAAGCTTTTCAAGGAATCTTCCTGATTCCTTTCCCTGCTTGTTTTTTAGAAATCTAATTTCTTGCCTCTTTCCGATTTGAAACGTGTTCTCTCTTTAAGAGATAATACAGAACTCATGGAAGCTTGAACTTTGGCTTTAATACTTGTCTCAGCAGCTGTGTTATGAGGTGGTTCATTCAGGCACTACCTGCTGTTTCTGAGTTTTCTGAAGCTGAGTGCACCTCCTGTTGCCTGACCTTGTCAGTCAGTGCCTGGCTGTCATTATCTCTGGAAAATGGAATGTCTGTCCAGGTGTAACCTCATATGAGTAGGCATACAGGAAGAGGGAGCAGGAGAAAGCTCCTGCAATGGCCCTGCCCTGCTGTGATACCTTCCAGAATGGTGCCTCTACTGTAATTTAAAAAATGAAATTCCTCTTTTGAAAGTAGGTGGCTGCAGCTTACTTTGCCTGTGCTTTGGAGTGTGACATTTTTTTTGGGCAGCATCAAGTGCATTGCTGTGGATTGTTTGCCATAGTGTGTGTGCTTCTAGCTTGAGAAGCCTAGGGAAGTTTCAGTAGCTTTCTTTGCTCACAAGAACCCTTGAAAATGGAGTAAAATCACTGCTGGCTGTGTGAGCAGTAGAGGTGGTGCACTGCCAGTGGCACGAAGCCTTGTGCTGAGATTCCCAGGGGGAAACCAGAGGAAATTTCCCAGAGGAAATCATTCTTGAATATTTTTAAACATCTGACAATTAAAGGCACAGAAAATATCTAGCACATACAGTAATTTCTAGCAAGTGTTGCTACACTTAAATCCAAATGGCCATTGTGTTCTTTAGGATATGTGTGTGTATATGTGTATATGTGTGTGTGTGTGTGTGTGTGGTTACTTTGGGTACAGCAGTCTCCTGGAGTTCACTGTAGACAATTGCTGTTGTCCATAAAGTCATCTTTGTACATTCTCTTGTGGCCTAAGGGCACTAGAAAAATGCCTCTGTCTGCAGCAGGAGAGCAGAAACACTGGGGTATCCTTAGCTTAATGATTAGCAGCACAAGGTTGCTCAAGATATACAGCCCTAAAAAACCTGATGTTCCATTTTTATCTGCCAGTAAATTAATCTGTTGGGTGGGCTTTGTTGTTGTTTCTTTTTAAACCATGAAAGAGCAGTTAGGAGCATCATCCTGTCTGATGCATGACAAAATTTCATTTGACAGATTCCAGTTCATGCTGAGTCAGTGCTTAGCATCACTTTAAGTCATTAGGAGGAAATTTTCCAAGGCTTGTGTATCAATGACCCTGCAGGCAAGAGTTCTTTTATGTCCAAGGGCACATATGTGCTAGTCTGTGCTGTGGAAAGCCACCAGCAGTGGCACAGTAGGGGAGCAGCTGCAGTTCAGTGCTGCAAGAACCCTTTTGGTCACCCCAGGCGCAGCCTGAGCTTATACATGAACAGTTCAATGCTCAGGATCTCTGTGTTTTCTCCAAAGAAGCTCTGGCTTAAGGATCTTTGCAGAAGCAGAGCTGGGGTCTTGAAGAGCAACGAGTGGATGTGAAGCAGCACTGTGTCCACGCACCAGGGAAGGCCAATGGCGTGCGGGGCTGCATCAGCTGGAGTACAGCTGTCCAGCTGAGGGGTTTGGCTCTTTCCATCTGTTCACCTCTCGTGAGTGCCTGAAGCTCTGCTGTACTGCCCTGTGCTCCCTGGGGCATGCAGGGTCTGTGTCAGGATTGTGAGCCCACTGGGAGGCAGTGGACGTGGATGGGAAGCCTGGAGCATGTGGCGTTGGAGAAGAAACTGAGAGCCATGCTTGTTCAGATTAGAACTTTTGGAGACTGGAGACCTTAATGCTCTTTCACCACTTGAATGGGAGGTTGCAGAGGCGATAGAGACAGACTATCCCAAAGCCCTTTGCTGGTTGGTGGTTCTTGCAGCACAAGAAATTCCAATTAGCTAGGAGGAACAAATTTTTCACCCACCATGGATGCACCAGATGTTAGAGCAGGGGCCCGAAGATGTTGTGAAATTCCCTTTCTTGGAGGTATTGACTACTGGACAAACCCTAGCAAGCTGATCCGAGTTGGTCCTGCTGGGGTGTTGGGAAAGAAGCTTCAGGCTCCTTCCAACCTAAATCATGCTATGATGCAGTATTTTTGAATCAAGAGCTGCTTCCAAATTAGGATCTCTTTCACAGCAGTAACAATTGCACTGTTCCAGATAAATACTTTTAGACGGTGTCGCAGGTTTTTTGCCATGGCAGACAAGGTGGAACCAGATCAACCTGCTCCTTCTGGAAGCCTTTTGTATGTAGGAGTACTGTTGGTTTGAACAGTCCTATTCTCAGTACAGAATGCAGCAGCAAGACAGTCTAGCAGAGAATTTACAGCTAATCAGTGGCTGTGTCTGGCCCATAATAAGGTTTTGTCTTGACTCACAATTGCTTTCCTCAATCAGTTGAAAGAATCTTCTTTCAAATGCCTGATGTTCCCTAAATATCACAGAAGTCAAGTCAGTCTTCAGAGCACTGTGCCTTGGAGAAGCAAAGCCAAAGCCCCAGCAATGAGGTTGCCCTCCACCTTGCATGCCATGTTCCTTGACTCTGGGTAGGCAGAGTTCCATGCTGTGTGCTCATCTGGTGCTTTGCAAGGCTCACTCATGGACCAATTGCTCCTAGGCTGGAGGAGTGAGAAATGACCAAATCATATCTGTGAAGTATGAGCTGGTGAGCTCAAGCCCTCTTGTCACAGTACTTTCCCTGCTTGTTTGACTGGAGATGAATCCACACTGGCTGATCCACAGATCAGACAGTTCTTTCCTCTCCTCAGTGTCCTATACAAAAAGGAGCTTTCCAAAGAGAAGGGGCAGAAGAGCAGAGCAATGAAACTCTGTGACATGAACATCAGTGGTTTGACATCCTGACTGTTGTAGTGTCAGTGTGTAGCATTGCTGACTGAAAGGGGTGAAGGTGTTTCTCTTAGGTCAGGGCAGGAAAGCCAAATGGAAGTAAACCCCTGGATGGAGTTAAGAACTTTCCTGGTGCTGAGGTTTGGGCTACCTGCTCTGCATTTGGCACTGTGGAATTTAGAATGGTGAACATGGCCTCCCTGTGCTTCCAGGCATCATGTTTTTTCCGGAGATTGCTTGTGAAGTGGCCAGTTCACTCTTCATCCTTTGACTAACCCTGCTTTTCTGTAGTTGCATGCAGTGGATATGTGTTACTAACACCTTCCCTGCCTTTCCAGGGTCACAGTGCACCGGGCTGTTTAGCACCACTGTGCTGGGAGGCTCCTCCAGTGCCCCCAACCTCCAGGACTACGCACGCAGCCATGGCAAAAAGTTTGCCAGCAGCCTGACATACAAAGACGGTATGTGTGTTCCCTGGCAGCAGGGTGGTACTTTGTGGACATTTGTGTCTCACGGTGCGCCTGCGGCACGGACTTGGACTGCTGAAAACTGACACTTGAGTGTGTGTATTCACCGCAGCTACAACCCAAACTTTACCATGTCCCAAGACATCATGATCCTTGCTACGACAGAAAGGAGACGATGTTGTGAGAGGGGTTTTAGGCTGCTCTGTGGTATTGCTGGGGCCTGATTTTGGTCTGATGTTTTAATAGTACTTGCTGTTGTGAAGGGGGATTTATTGGTCCAGGTATTAAATAGGTTTGTCCTGGTATGGAAACCCAGCAGATCACATCATCTTGCTTACCTGGGTGATCTTGCTGAGGCTAAATGAAGCTCTTTCGGGGACAGTAATCCTTGCCCCATGGAAGGTGGAGCCATCCCAAAGGCAGAATGATATGCTTGGACATGGATAAGATGGGCACTTGAAGGAGGCTGAGCGCGCAGCAGAGTCTAAGGTAGCTCTCAGGAAGCAAGGGCAATATGCCTGAAAGGCATGAGGTAAATGAGTTACTTGGATGGAGTACTGCAGAAGGACTGGAAGGTCTGGTTTGTGTGCACCTGTGCAAAAACTGCCAGGAAGGTCAGCAAGACAATCTGGTGATGGCATTTGGAGTCATGGTTACAAACGTTGCTCTGTGCCTATGGGTGCAGGTGCTGCAGCTGCACCCTGACCTGCCAGCAGCACTTGCTGCCATGCACAGGGAGCAGCAGAGGGTTGTTGTTTCTTGCAAGGAAGTTGGGGCACAGGGACAGACTGAGCTGTCCTGGAACTGCGGGAAGGTGTAATGCACAAGTGTCCACTGTGGTCCCCATAGGAAAGACACTCACTCAGACTCTCAAGTACTGATTTGTTGGGGTACTGATTTGAGGAGCTCCATGGGCTCCTTGGGCAGGGTCTGCACAGCATACTCTGACGGTTGGAATTCCACCTAAGGTTTCCCAGCATTTGAATGGATGGATGTAAGGTTGTCTGTCTTGGATGTCTTATCATTTTGATATTTCAAGCAATACAGAATCTGAGTGCCTCTCTTAATGGGATCATAAGGAACACTAACATTGTTGGATTTCAAGGTGGGAAGAGGATTAAGCCAGTAATTTGGGAAAGACAGGAGGTTGGTTCCTCTTGATTTGTGTTCAGGTTTGAGGCAAGGAAAATGGCCCAGCAAATCAGGAGGAAAGACGTTGTCCAATTCTCAGTCCTGTTGAAACTCTGTAGGTGCCAGTGTACACTGGCTGCCTGTGCTGCTTTTCTTGTGTAAGAGAAAACCGAGCTGGTTCTCACCTCCTCAGGGCACACAGTGGGCTGTGAATGACAATGGCAGGGAGGGTGAGGTGGGAGTGTTCTCAGCTCCACTGTACCAGTCTGAGCTGCCCCAGGCAGCAAGTACTGGCTACTCACAGGTTGCAGAATGAACTGATGGTGGTTGGCGCAAGACCAGGGTGTGAGTCACAGTGGAGCCACTGAAAAAGCCAGCAAGGGCCCTGGCTGCTGGTTTTTTCTGACTCTGCAAGGAGTGAGAGCCCAAGGCAGCACTGACTCTCACGGAAAAGCATCAGAGACTGCTCTGTGCCCAGCTGGGCATGGAACAGACGTGCTCAGTCCTGGTGCTGGGCTGGCTGTCTGTAGGCTGTGTAGCAGGATATGCCTGCAGTGGGCTACAGGCATTCGAGGTCGTGGTCTCCTGCTGCATAAGCCGAAATTCAGTGACAAAGGTCTCTGTGTGCAGAGGTGCAGTTGTAGACTCGAGTACCTAAAATGCAGACTTAGTTCACTAGCATGTGTCTAACACAGCTCAGAATTACAAATCTTGATGTTACACCTCTGTTTTCATGTTCCTTGGCATGCTCTGGCACCCTGTGCTGTCAGCACCTTGCTGCAATAAGGGCATTTGGGGATAAGGAGTCAGGGGCTTGGGAAGACGAGGAGGAGGCAGAAGGGCATTTAGCTTCTGGGGAAGGTAGTTTGAAATGTGAAATTAGCCCTTGGTCTGCATGTTTCTGCTTAAATGAGCACTACTGAAATGCTGAACAATGGAATTTAATCCAAACATCACTACACGTGGTTGCAGTTATTTGCATTGCAGCTACAGCAGACTCTTGGAGAACATTTGTTTCAAGACCTTTTCCACACTCTTTAGACTAAAAATGTTGAAAAGCAGCACATTTTAGCATGAACTCTTTGATAGTTTTTCATGGCTTGGATGCTTCAAGGTGCAGTGTGTGGCATACAGCACTTCACCAATGCTAACTTGCCTTTATCCAGGGAAGTTTCAAGGGCCCGTATTTCTGAAGTCTTTTTTGCTTGGAGCTGGAGGAGGGCTAAGGAACACTTCAGCAGAAAGTTTTCTCAACCTCAAGCTGAGGGAAAGTCCATGGATGGTTGTGATTTCAAGTTGGCTTGCCTGAAACCAGGGATCCAGTAAATTGGGTCAGTGCCCCTTCAGTTGATGTGCCCTCAGGGCAAGGGGAGGTGTGGGTGGGATGGAGATGGTCACCAGCTGAGGGCAGCTCCAGGCCTTAGACACTTCTAAGGGATTGCATGTGTAGGGAAGTGTCGTGCTGTTTGTTGAGTTTAAAGAAAGAAAACAATTTTTAGGGCTGGTACACTAGAGGAGGAAATTGCAGTGAAAACTGGTTTAAATACATTATTTGGCCAAGCCACCTCATGTATCTATAGGAGCACATTGGGGGTGTGGAGCATGCATTGGTGTACTGATGAGGAGGATTGGCATTCACACCCTCTGGGCTAGGGAGAATGGATGCATGAAATGTGAAAGAGAAATAAAAGGGTTTTCTACTACTTCCTGAAAGATTCGCAATAGTAACAAAAGGTATGCTTGGCTGGGGTCTCACATCAAATCCCACATGTAGATGGTGTGATCCAGGCCATTCTTTTTCATGATAGATGAAGAATTTCCAGTGTGGGAAAAAAAATGAAGTTTCCAGCTTTTTTTGTGTGTGTGTGTGTGTGCGTGTGCAAATGGAGCCTAATCCATGTACTTTAAAGCCTATCTGTTTGCACCCCATTAGATGCACAGTGTCTGTCCTTGCACTGTCTTTCTGATGTGTGATTTGTATGGGAGAGCTTGGCCTTGCCTGGGGCATGGCCAGGAGAAGCCTGAGGACCAGTCTAACAGATGTATCCCAAAGCTTCCCCTGTACTGAAATGTTTTGAGCAAAGAGCTGTTGAGGCATGTCTTTATGGGTCTTTTGCTTCTTCCCTACTCGGATGGTTTACATTTAAATTGATAAATAGCTCTGTATAGCTTGCATTAAGAGGTTGTTTTGAGCTGTACCTGTGCCGGAGCTCTTTAGTCCCTTTGCAGAACAGTGTTTGTTTTCCTTGGGCAGAGGTGAATCCTGAGAACAATCCTCCTGTGCTGCTGCTCCTTGCTGGGCCGTGTGCTCTGCTGGCTGCAAGCATGGCCTGGCTGCATTCTGCACTGGACTGGTGTGGTGGGAAGGTGTGAGTTGCTGCCTGAGACTGACAGAGAGTGTGGCTGAGTGTGTAGTGTCGGGGAGAGCCTGGCAGGGCGATGCAAGGGCTGGGGAGATGCACAATGGTTCAGTCAGACTCACAGGTGGAGTGTCGGATCCTACAGCAGTGCCAGTGGGAGCAGCTGTTGTGGTGGTCAGGAAGGTGAACCTGGAAGGGTAACCAAGTGTGTGAAGGTCGGGGGATCCTTTGAAGCAGGCTGTTAACTGAGATGATCTGTTTTTATTTCCTCAGAGCTCTTGTCTATGCCAGCCGTAAAACGATTTTCTGTGTCGTTTGCAAAGCATCCGACTAATGGTATGTTTGCTTTCTGGATTTGATGTTCCTTCACACTTCTAACCCCATGCTCACGTTCAGTTTTCTCTGCACATGTTCTCCTCTCAGCCTTCTTGTGGTTTTCTTGTGTTTGTGTACCTGGTGTCCAAACATGTTTGACCTTCCTCCATTGTCTCCTTGTGACTAATGTGCTCACTCATACCCTGTTACTGCTCAGTGGTGCCTCTGCTCTCCCCTGAGGTATTTTTGTCCCAGGTAAAAAGGCAAAAGCCATGTCTCTGTGAGTGTGCTGCTAAAGCAGCCTTTAACTCCATGGTGACATTAAGGCCTTCTGTCATGCTCCCTTTCTGGAGGGTGGGGATCAGGGGGAGAATACCACTGGATTGGGGACTGATACCCACTCCATATCATGAAGCATCAGCAGCTTAGGTCCTCAGTTTCTACGCTGCAGACCTGCAGAATGGAAACAATAACACTAGGACAGCTGTGTGTCACCTGGAAGTGCCTGGTGTATGGTGGGAGACAAGGAGGTGCACATGGTGTTTCATGTCAGGAGTACTGGTAGCCTTATGGCCTCCTGTTGTCAAACCTGTCTGTTAGGCTGGTCCTGTGGTTCCTCCAAGCATGGTGACATGGCACAGGTAGGCTCACCTTTTCTGCAGACATTGCCCTGTGAATTGTGTCTCTCCAGAGCTCTCACTCATCTGCCATTGGTGGACAATGCTGGCTTGGGGGGAGGAGACAGGCAGCATGCTACCTGGGGTAGCATCATCACCTGCTTCATCCCATCCTGCCTGTAGCTTTGGAAAGGCTTGGTGACAGATGTCTGACAGAGCTTCTGCTAATTCACTATCTCTCTGCTCCATGTTGCTACTTACCTGACAACTGAAGTGTGAGTCTGTGAGGCTTTAGGCCACGAGCTCTGTTGTAGCAGGTGCTTTGAACCAGTGTTTACTGTCCAACTCTTGCACAGATGCTTTTAAAAAGGTTTCACACACAGCACCCCTCCTCTTGCATGTCTCCTGCTGCTGAGACAAGTTGGATCCAAAGGAGATCACTGAACGCTACCAAGTATTTCTGCCTGATGTGATCAAGGCAGCTTGCGAATATGAAGACATCTTGCTTGGTGTAATCTGGAAGATGAATGAAATTGAGAAGACTGTTCTGAAAATCAAAGTTTTGGGAAGGATGAAATAGGAAAGGACAGCTCATTGTGGCTTTACTGTTTCAACTAACTAGAGGGAACCTGTTCTCTGTGTTTGCTCGGTTCTGCTTTTCCCAGAGTGGCCAGCCACTTGGTTTGTCTGTATGTCTGGACACCATCTGAGCTCACATGGTGTACGTCAGCAGGGTGTGTTGTTCTATCTTGCCTGCAAAGGTTGTACCAAGTTCCAGCCTTTCCTAAGACATGCTGTAAAGCAGTTGCCCCTGCTCCAAATATGATAGGATGAAACTGGGCATCATGTTTCTCCCAAAAACCCAATTAGTATTTCTAATGGCCAAGTGCTTCTTAATCAAGAAAACAAAGACAGAGGTTCAGCAGGTGAGACCTCAGAGTCAGGGATAATTGGTCTAGGATTGGCACTGCTTTGAGCAGGAGCAATGTTTACCCCATGAACCACTTAAAATACTGAATGCAAAAAGTGTCCCCAGCTCTGCATCTGGATTTTGTTTCTGGAGAGCTGCCTCTGTGTGGTGAAATGGAATGGGTGAACCAGGGTAGTGGTCAAGGACAGCATCAGGCCAGACGGTTTTTGCTCTGGTCGCATAAGTCTTGGGTGGCTGATGGGAGTCCTGAGGCTGTGTACAGGGAGAAGACGTGCCTGCATGCTTGTGTCTTGTTTGCCATGCAGGGGTATCACAGAGGATTGCACAGGGCTGTTCTCAAAGAGGGGGAAAGTCAGTCCTTCTGTGTTCCCTCTGTTCTTCTGCACTCTCAGCACTCAGCTCTCAGTCAGACCCTGCTATCCCCCAAGTGCCTTGCACAGCCTCTGCTCGTTTGACCCTGGGCCATTTGTTCTCTCCCCGTGCTGATGTGCCTGGCTGCGCTTGGATACAGGACTCGAACACTCTGTTGGCAGTCTGGATTTCTCGTCTCAGCTGCAGGAGGGCGAGTCTGGTCCTGAGTCTGATCTTCTTTTCTAGCCAAACTTGAACTCCATTGGACTTGAAATGCATCCTAAAATTTGTTCACTTGTCAGGCTTTCCCTTACAAAGATGAACCCTCGCTGCTCAGGCACTGCCCTGCACTGCAGCTGGACGAAGCCTTGGCTGGGTGGGAGTCTGGTCTACCCTGGTGTCACTGGGAAGATGTAACTGTTAAGGGCACTCCTGACCTGCTTGGTATGGGAGGGATTTGGCTTAGTGTGTGGTGTGGGTCCTTCTCACCCAGCAGCCCTGGTGCTGGCAGCTCCATCCCCACATCTCCGCAGTTTCTCTGTCCCCAGCTGTACCTGCCCCTCTCCTCTCACTCTCTATGGCCCCTTTCCTCCAGATGTGTTGGAGCACCAGCACGTTGCCCAGTTGCTGCGCCGTTTTTCCTCTGACTGTGCCACGAGCCGGACCATCTCCTTGGATGCCACCCTAGCCCATCACCTGCAGCAGTGCTCCTACCACCTGCGCCTCTTCAGGAGCTGGCTGATCTCAGGGCAGGATGACTTGGAGTGTCTTTACGGTACTGCACGCTGCAGCTGCCTCTGTCCCGTGCTCTTGTAGCTGAGCAGGGACCACTGTCTGCTTGAGAGTGCAAAGTATGCTTTGCTTCTAAAAAAAGGAAAGTGTTTCCCTCACTGAATCCCCAAGGTCTCTGGGCTGCTGCTGCAGCAAGCTGTGTGGGCTGTTGCGCCAGCAGTTTTGGAGCCTTAGGCAGGAGCCTTTCCACATGGAGCCTGCGCTCCCTATGTGGCTGTAACTGCTCTTTCCATCTTTGGCAATTGTTTGTTGCCTCCTTCCTTTAGCCAGGGTAAGCCCTTAAGCTCCCTTCAAGGGTAGGTGCTAAGCTCCTATCGATGAGATGTCCTGCTGGCAGGATGCTCTGTGCAGGTCTTGGTGAGCTGCCATAGGGTGTCCCCTTAGTAATGGAGGAACCAAAGTGAGTAGTGAGAGTATAGGAAGAAGAGATTAAGGAGGTACTGCAGCTGGTCACGAGCTAAGTGAACTTGCTGTGGAAATTTTGGGGGAGTGCTTGTGGGTGTGTTGTATCTAGAGAGACTGAATTAAGACAGGGTAGAGCTGAGCTTCTGTGTGGCTGCACTGCATGGCATCTGTCCTGCCTGATAGGGCCTCTCAACGTGTCCTGTCTTTGGTGGGAAGAGGTAGGCAACTTCAGCATTGAATCCAAATGTTCTAAATCAAAGCTTGCTGCTGTTTTTCTGGTGTTTTTTCACCTCTGTCACAGACGGGAAGTCTGGTGCATGGAGGCCTTGGTGCTTCTCATACAAGCAGAAAGATGGCTGCTCCCTGAACGAGGCAGTGAGCTGGGGCTGGCTGCTGAGGTTTACCTGCACCATAGAAGCTGCTTGGAGCATGTGGCTTGCTGAGCAGTGTGGTGTGATGCATGGACCCCCTTTTCCATTCAGACCCACAGGTGGAAGGGGCACAGACAGCACAGCATTTTCAGAGCCTGGAAGATGAGAATTTTTCTTACACAGTCTGTTTTTCCTTGATACAGCCCTTTCTGTCAAGCAGACAATTTGGAGATAGTTAGTTGCTTTTCACATGTAATTAGGACAATTCCTCGGTCTCCTGGCAACAAATGCTAAAGAGAAGCAGACTTGCTTCAAGGGAAGAGATGCTGGATCACAGCAGACTGCTCTGGGGCCAGGGTTGAGCTTTCCCTGCTGCAGGTCTTGGCCATTCGCCGGGAGCTCGGGTGGGGAGAGGAAATGAGCTCAGTGCTTTGGACAGCAGCAGGCTGCTGGGAGGTGCATCGTGCCCCAGCACAGCCAGGCACAGGCGTTAGGTGCTCCTTACCTAACTCCTTACAGCACGGCAGCCCTCCCCGCTGGAAATCAAATCTCTGCCATCGAGTTAATGCGGTTTTCCCAGCCCATCAGCAAGCCCACAGTTCATTGACGTGTTTGGGATTCCTGCTGAGGCTCTTCTCAGAGCAGACATAGTTGACAGTACAAGTTTCTTCCTTCTGAAAACTGCATTCTTCTGTCCTCTCTTGGCTTTCCACTGTACTTCTATCCACACAAAGGAAACATGAATTAGAAGATAGAATCAGTGAGCCAAAAGTACACAATTGGCATCTATAGTTGGAAAGATCAACAGTGGAGCCCTGAAGGAATGTCTGGGAACCTGTGTAGTCATAGCTGGGAAAAAGAATAGTATGAAGTAAGTTCATGTGTTGCTAACAAATCACACTGGTACTGAAGCCAAAGGTCAGCTGTGGACAGAGACTGGCCCTGCAATGATGAGCAGGAAAGTAGCAAGTGATGTAAATAAACTTAAATTACAAAGGGAAACAGCCCCAGACTCTTATATATCTAATCTGATCATCGCCACTTGAGGTAATGTGAAAAAGGTGGATATTTGCAAAATTAGAAATCTGGGAAGGATGTTTGTAATAGTGGTCCGAGTGGCCTGAGGGGAGGGGTGAGGATCCACAGTTTTACGTAGTTCCAGGAGCAAGAAGGTTTCTAATGGAGCAAGCTGAGACACTTTGGACAGAAGTGTTTTTTTTCCAAGCTCCATGCCACGGTATCTGGGGATATTGGGAGCTTAATTGAGTTCAAGGGGAGATGGGAATACGGAAGAGACACACGATGTCCAGAGCAGTTCTGAGCTGTGGCTCACTGATATCTGGGGCACGTGACTAGACAGTCACATGTGCTGTCTAGACTCAGAACCCTTCATATAGAATATACATGTGGCATGTTGGACTTCATCCAAGAAAATAGGGATGGACTGATCGTGCATGTCAGAGAGGAGCCTGGTGAGTGGTTTTGTGTGTGCTGAGACTGGACAAGCACTTCTTCACTCCAGAAGAGCTGGCATACAGACCTTTGGCACACAGATCTTCCTCTGTGAGCTGCTGTTGGATGTCAGTACAAAATGGATGGAATTCTGTCCAGTTTCTTGTGCCATTGTCTGCATCACAGAGTCCTGCCCTTCAGGTCCCAGGAAAGAGTTTGGGGGAGCATCAGCAGTAGCTACAGAGTCAGCACAGTGTGACTGTCAGTCTGGCATGGTTCCTGTGGCTTACTCTCACATTTTAATATTTTTGCCCCTTCCCAAAGGTGTTGGTTCTTTGCTAACTGTGCTTGATGCAGCAGTGGTTGGAGCCTTCACTGGAGACACACAGGGATTGCAGTCCATAGTGGTAGCTGATGCCTTAGCTGTGCTAAGCTGTGCTGGCATGAGCCACTGTTGACCTCTCCCCAGCTGCTCAGCAAGTCTAGGGAGGTGTGCAGGGAAATGGGGTCCTATGCACAAATGAGAGGGCTTGAACACAGTACTCCTCCACCCTGAAAGAGGAAACTTTGGCCATTTTACTCTGCTTGCTCGAGAGTGGTGCAGTGCCACAGTGCTGTGCAGAGTTGCACACCTGGCACATGGGGAATACAGGTCTATCATTCCACACCAGCTGTGTGTCAGTGTCTAATGTTTCTTTTAATGCTGGACCTTTGATTTCCTCATCTTACTAGAGGGGAGCCCAAGCACTCAGATCCCCATTGATGCCCCCAGTGTGTCTTGTAAGAACATTGCTTTGTCCTATCTTATATTTAAACTTCCTTTTTTCTTTGGAGACTCCAATAGCTGAGCCAACTTTGGCCCCTCTCAAACCAGATTCTGTTGTGAAATGACATTAGCCTCATACTGGGCTGCTCCACAGCCATCTCCCATAACTGTTTTAAGTTTTGCCCTCACCCTTTTCCTTTAGCTCTGTCTCCCAGGAGGCCTCTGAGAAAGTAAATCCTTCCTTACTCAGCACTTCCACTGTCAGGACTTCTCAGGACTTCAGCAACAGACAGAAGAATGTGGTCTTTTTCCTGTGTCTTACATTTCTTCATCCTAGCTGAGGATTTGGTATCCTTCTTGTCTTGAATTATGTTTGTAGGCCCTTTGTGGCAACCTCATGAATTCTCTGGAGGATTCTTTATCTCCACCAACTGTTATTTATTGCTGTGAACACCTTCACTGGCTCATGCTCCTTGCCTCTTGCAGAAGTGGATTAGGTGAGGGTATTGGAGCAGAGCCTGTCCTGGAGGTGACTGGAACAACTGTCTGCACTACACAAACAGGTGTTCCAGGGCTTCTCCTGAAGTGCTGCCAAGCTGCAGGGGTCAGCTTTATCCTGGCAGTGTGCTGGGCAGACATCCTGCCACAGATTGCATCATGAACTGTCTTACTTTTTGCATTTCAAAGTATTTTTCCTTCTCTGTAGAAACAAACACAGTTTCTTTACAGTCTTTTTGAAGTTCTTGGAGGAGACTGGGGGGTCACAGAATGGGAAGCCCAACCCTGAGGAGTTGAGAGGCCATTCAACTTGAGGGTGCAGAGCGGGAGGCAGCTTCATTCCATATACCCAGGGACTCATCTATTTCTTCCTTGCTCCTCTGACAGTTCAGGTTGGCTTGGTTCCACAAGGCATTTCCAGGAAGCTGGGATGAGGAGGAAGACACTTTGCTGTGATTCTCTGCTGGCTTGAGCAGCACAGGATTTATTCTGAATGGTTGTGATGCAGCTTAGCTCTGAGCAAGTGCCTTTTACATGCTGAGGTGCCTGTTTCTGCTCATTCTGGGTTTGCTGGCAGTGAAGTCTAGTTAAGGGGACAAATCATTACCCAGCCCTTGCTTTGGACACAGCCTGTCAGGGGTGCACAGGGGGCTGCTGTGACAGGGAGGTTCTGTGGCTCCTTGTGGCTGCTGCAGTGTGTGCTCCCTGCTGTGGGGAGAGGGGACTGTGCCAGCTGGGGGGTCACCAGTGGTGGGACCTGTTTAATGGAAATTCTGTTGGCACCACTTCGACCGTGTTTGCCTTCTGTAAGTGGGGGCACTGTGCCAAACTCTGTGCCAAGTTCTCCGTCATGGATATGTATTTTAAGTGTCCCAGGCTCAGCAGCAAAAACAGCAGCTGCCAGATAATTTTCCTCCTCTCCCCTCCATGTGTACCCAGGTGCTTGCTTTCAGATCTGTTATTGCATGGGATTGCTTCGTGGTGATTTTCTTGGGCTGGAAGAGATGACCTGAGGCCCGAGTGTGCCTGTTGTTTGATTCCCAGAGTGCCCAGTGCCTTCAGCCACGAGTGCTCCTGCATGGGTTTACCCTGCTGTTTCCTCTATTCATTTTCTGATTGGGTCTCTTTCCAGGTTTTGAAGGCTGTTCCATGGTTCCCACCATTTATCCCCTGGAGACCCTGCACAACTCCCTCTCCTTGCGCCAGGTCAACGAGTTCCTGACAGCCGTGTGCAGGAGCTGCAGCGAATCACATGTCCAGTCCACTGCAGGTACTGCTCAGGTGGGCTTGTCTCTGGCAAGACAAGGAGCACTCCCGCTCTTTTACATCCTTGGGACAGATCAGCCTGACAGGACTGGAGGAAAGTGCGGTCCCTGGAGCCTGTCCCAGAGTGTTCTAGCCTGAGAATGCACCATGGGACTCTACTCAGAGCCATCCTAGGCCACTTACTTGGCAAGTAATCAGTCAGGTCTGTCTGTAGCTGATGAGCATGGTGATGTGGGTACAGACTCCAGTTTCAGAAATCTTAGCCTCAGATGCCCAGGAGCTGATGGGTGGGCATGGCTCTGAATTGGCACTGGTCTTGAGCTCTTCCCAGAGCGCCTGCTCATGACTGCTGGGCTATGAGCCATTCCTTTATGTCTGCCAGAATATTACTGATGTGTGTATTTTTTTTCTTGAAGCTTTGTTTGATTCGATGATTGGCAGCCAGATACCAGGAGACCCCTTTATGTCCCAGCGAATCCTGTCATCATCGTCCTTGCCGCTGCGGCCGCGTTCGGATAAGCCCCCTTGGTGTGAGTGTGCTCCCTTCTCGGTCAGGGGCAATTGTGCTGGGGAGGGAGGGAAGTTTGTGAAGTCACCAAGGTCAAGAAACCAGTCTGGCTGAAAACAGTTGTTTAATTCTCCTCCTTTATTGGATTAGATACAGTCTAGATATTTCTCTAGTTTTGCTCATTGTGCAATATAAGGCAAGAGTAAGCATCAGTAGAGAATCAGTATTTCTTTCTCTAATGGGAACTCTCACTCAGCTCTCAGGGATTGTCTGTGTCAGGAACCAGGAGGGGTGAACTGAAGCTGGGATTATTCCATAATAGTAAGGGAATGAAAGAAATTGGTTTTCACTTTGAAGCCAAACATCACACTTCACATTTTGTGCTGTGACAATAGAATCCACTCCTGGCTGTATGCCAGCATAGCACTGGATTACAAGATGGAATTGTGCTCTGTGTGCTTGGGTTTTCATCAGCTGAACTGCCAGAAATACCCAAGACCAGCTGGGAGCCCCTGACAGGTCACATGGCACGTAGACAGCCCTCACCTCCTGGTTGTAGGACTGCGGGACTGTGACAGTTCGGGTGGGGAAATACCAGGTACATGTTTTAAGATTTTTCTTCCTCTTTGCAGATAGCAGTGGCCCCTCCAGTACAGTCTCCAGTGCAGGCCCATCCTCCCCAACTTCTGTGGACAACTGTGCTCGTTTCAGCTTCACTGAGAAACTTTCCATCAGCCCCCCAAAAAGTGAGAAGCAACTGACTAGCCAGTCCCTCGAGCAGGAAGAGAGTCAGGCTTCAGGCAGAGGGCTTGATGTGGAGAGGGGTGTGTCTGGGCTGTCAGTAGCAGAGCCAAGTGCCCAGGAGACCCTGATCTGGAATAAGGGCCCAGAGCCAGGCAGGATCCTGGAGCTATGCAAGGAGGAGCTGGCAGGGGAGGACACTAACCCAGAAGAGAAGAGCATGGGGAAACTAGATGAAGAAAAATCAACTGGGGAAATGTTAGAGTCAGGTAACCTAGGAAACCCAAAGCGTGGTGAAGGGTTTGACCTGAGGCTGGTTGGGGAGAAAGCAAAGCCAGGTGAGGGGTCTATCAGGGGAATGGCAGCACTGGATCAGTCTGGGCTGTCCAAGGAGATCCTGGTGCCCTGTGAAGAGGAGCTGCTGGAAGAGGTGTTGGAGCCAGAGTATACAGGCAAGGAGCTGCTGGGGGACAGTGCTGTGTCAGGCCAGCTTCTGTCTGGTCACCTGTGCCACCTGTCTCCCGAGAAAAATGTGGAGGAGCTGCAGCTGCTCTGTCAGAAGGATCAGCAGAATTAGTGGCTCACTGAACAGCACACTGCAAGCTCTTCTAGCCTGAAAGCAGCCCGACTTCCTGCATGGCCCTCACGCAGCTGGCGGTCCGTAGCAAAGAAGAAGCCACGTCCCAGGGCCACAGGACTCTGTGGTGTGGAAGAGACTGCTTTGCTCCTCCACAAGCCAGCTCTTTGCCATTCAGCAAGAATGTTTGCCTCGTTAAAAACAACAAAGCGGTCTCCGTACACCTCCATGGAGTAGGGACATGCTGCTGCACTGGTGTCCCAAGGGCTTTGCAGCATTAGAGGACTGGTACAGCCAAGGCTTTTAGGGTGGTAAATCCAAAGGGGACAGATCCTCCATTGTGACTTTTTGGCCCGCAGCCTTTGGAGAAAGGCATTCTGGGCCCAAATTAATTGGATCCATCACAACTGCCAACCTCCTCTCTGTTCCTTCCTTCCTCTCTCAATTCCCACTGCTGGCCACCAAAATCAGGTCCAGAGAGTCCATGGCAGGAAGACTAGCAGAAGCAGAAAGCATTCTGAACGAGTGGGGAAAAGAAGGGTAATGAGGGCATCAAGTTCGACTGCTACTTCCAAGGAAACATCCCTTTGGTGTGGCCTTGGATGTTTCCCTGCTGGGCTGGGCCAGGCTGGAGCCTGGGGCTCCGGCCTGAGAGAGGTGTGCAGGGAGGACACAGGTTTTTTTTTTCTCGTCCCCAAGAGTCAGGCAGGGTACGGCTCTGAAGTCTTGGTGACAGGAATTAAAAGAAACTGCTATTTTAACAATTCAGGACTATTAGAAACCAATAAGGAGAAATCTTTATTATATATAAAATGAAAAGTATTTAATGCATATTTATGTAAATGCCTTGTGAGCACAAGCCTGAGGGCAAGATTGATACGGGTGTCCCTGCCGCATCCTGAGTGCCGGCCAGGGCTGTGCTTCCCACTCCTCCTGTATTTATGGACAAGTCTGCGTGTCCGTCTGTAGCTAGGACCTGTGTTTTTGTGAAGCTGTGCCCAAAGATCTCGATGCTGTGTTGTGACAATGTGTGTTCACAGTAAATCTATGCTGTGAGTCCAGTGTTTCTCTGTCTCTGTTGCTGACTTGGCAGCAGTGTGTATGTGCCAAAGCTTGCAGATGCCTGGAACAGTAAGCCCTGCTCACGCTCTGTTGTCCTGGAAGAGCAGCTGTAGCTGGAGTCAGACCTGGAGTAAGTGCACAGGCTCCAGGCCAGGAAAAAAACTCTTTTTTCCTACATGGGAGAACTGGTCATACTGGGGAAGAGCTCCTGGCTTCCCAGGTCTCAGGGGGGTTTGTGGTAGAATGAAGGCACTGGGATGGTGTGTTCAGCTCCTGTCACTTCAAGCCCATCCTGGGTGTCATGTCCTTTTCCTCATGCCCGGTAATCCCAAGCAGCCAGTCTGGGCATGTAAGAGAGGTCACATTTACTTGCTCTAGGAATGGAGCAGTCATGCAGCTGCCCAGAGTGCAGCACTGGGTGGGGGGCACTGCAGCCCCCCTCCCAGCAGGCTGTGCCTGCCCTGCGCTGTGCTCTCCCTGCATTACAGATCTGCACAAACAGAGACCTTGGCCAACCCTGGCCCCAGCACTGGCTGAGGGACCACGGGTCACTGAGCAGCAAGAGATTTCCCCTCGGGCACTGCCCACCGCTCTTGCCCTGCATCCTCACACAGCCAGTGGCCTGTGGCACCTGCTGCCACCAGCAGTGCTCCAGCAGCCAGGTCCCTGCTGAGCCACATCTTCTGCCAGGACCTGCATGTTTCTGTCAGAGGACAGTGCCTGGGCAGGGTGGTTGCCATGATGGACCCAACAGCACCTGCTGCTGGGTGTCATTGCTGAGAGGGGCATGGAGCTGGGCCCTGTGGGGTAGGGGCATGGCTCTCAGGTGCTGACCCCTACAGAACCTGGTACATGTCACTGCACACCTTTGGGAAATGCACTGCAGTCACAGGACCGTGCTTAGCTGCAGTATGGCCAGAAACAGTGCTCGTTTACCTGAAAAGTAGCTGCCGGTGGAAATAGTTCCTGGTTTATGGTAACAGTTCATGGTTCCTCCCATCAGCATCGGGTTTGGCAGCTGCCCTGAGCTCTCCATCAAGCCCTACACAAGCTGTGCTGTGCTCTGTGGTAACGATGGCCTCTCTCCTGAGGACTGTAGCAGAGAACTCGCTTTTCTTTTTCCCTGGCATCCACCTGTGCCACTGTTTCCTTCTGAGGACAGGCAGGCAGGAACAGAAGTAACTGGGCATCAGCCCCTCCTGGCTGTGTTCCAGCACAGGCAGAGCAGCAGCTGTCCCAGTTTTCTGAGGAGTAGCTGAAAGAGCTGAAAGAGAGTGAGTTCCCTTGTTGGAGGTCAGGTCAGAGTTCTGCAGAGGTGCAAAAGCCCGACTGCTTCAATGGGGTCAGGGGGCATGGAATCCCTGCTATGCCTGGGCCAGCAGGTGTGCTGCCTGCCACAGGGCCAGAGACTCTTCCAGCTCAAGGAGTGCCAGCAGCGCTGGGCAGAGTTGCCATTCCCTAGAAGTGCAGGGACAGGCAGAGGGCTGCAATGGAATGCATGATTCAGGAGCTGTGAGGAGTGATGGGGTTGCATGACAGAGAGGCCATGCCGGGCTCCTCACTGGATTATCAGGAGCTGCTTTCCCCCCCACAGCCCTTGGCCAGCTGTGCAAGAGTCCCAGATACTCCCCAGGAGGGACCCACTGGTCGCCCTGCTGGGGCCAGGGGCAGGGCATTGGCTGTCCCAGGCAGGGTCTGTGGCCCTTTCCTGAGTCACAGGAAGGTTTAGCAGCTGCTGCTGGAGGTGGAGTGTTGGTGGAAAAGCTGGGGCTCGCCTAAGCTGAGAGACTTGGGAGGGTGGCATGGTAGCCACGTCTGTGCGCTCCTGCCAGCGTGGGCTCACTGAAAGAACGCTTTGAAACCACTGGAGATGTTCTCGTTCGCAATTAATGTGGCTTTATTATTAATGTGTTGGGCTCCTCTCTTGACAGCAGTTAGTTACAGAGTGTTTCACGTGGAAATGGGCAAAAGGACAGAAATCAAGGAAATAAATTTAAATAGAAATATGATGCTGAAGAAAAGAATTCAGGGCTCTGCTCTTAAAACATTTAGCATAGAAGAAGCTAGGAGCACAAGATGCCATTTCAATACAGTTAAGACGTTCACTTTTTTAATTATAGGTTTAAAATAGTATTTTTTACCTATTACATACAGGAAGATTACGCGTTGTTGCCCACATGCAGAAACAAGCAAAAGCAGAGTTTAACTGTTTCTCTCTATAGTGTTGTATTTCCTCTGGCTCCGGGCGGGTCCTGCTGGCTCCTGTGGCCTGAGCAGGGTCAGACTCTACAAATCAGCATTTTCGTAAGTCTTTTTCCCGTAGTTTTTTTAAGATGGAAGGGCGTGGAGGGGAAAGGAAAATAGGGAGTGAGAGAAGCTCAAGGCAGTACAGACTGCGAAGAAAACTGAAAAAAAAAAAAGTGGAGCCTGAGGACAGGGAAGCAAACTGGTGTAGGATAAAGGTAGCCAAGCAGCAGAGCTGCAGCGGGCAGGAACAGCGTGGAGGGCAGCGTTCCTCCTGGAATCCACCAGTGGCCAAAGTCCTGCCCAGAGGATGCAGGCACCTCACAAAGCCTCGCTATTACTGCTGCTTAGTCAGAATTGCTTCAAGTTTAAAACTGAGAAAACATTCGTGTGTGGGTCTATCTAAAGTTAGTGCATTAGCTTTTACATCTAGCTAAGCAGAGGGATCCCAGGAGCCAGTGAGAGCCATGCTCGTGCCTCCAGGGTCTGGCATCCTGCAGCTGCCACCGGTGAGCCAGGGTCTCCCCAAAGCACTGTAGGCAAAGCCCCCCAGCATTCCGTGGAGGGGCAGGGGCAGGTGTTTTAATGCCTGCAGTTGCCAGAACCAACATTCATGGATACTGACCCCATCGGGGTACAGAGAATGACATTTATACTGGCAGACACAGTGTGATTCCATGGTTAAAATGAACGCAGCACAGGGCAGGGATTTGCTAAAGCCCTGAGTAAGCTCACATGCTCCTAACAAGGGCCATATCCAAAGGGCTGGCTGTGCCTTGGAGAGGCAGCTGGCCTCAGGCCTTGTCCTACAGCTGCTGGGTTTTAAACACAGCCTTGCAGAGACGTTTTTGCTGCCCACAAGTTCTCTATGGTCTTTACATATGTTTAAGTTGCAGCATGTTAGTATTTGTACCGAGAAACCTCTGAACTGACACTAAAAGCACATGGTATCATGTTAACATGTATAAATTAAAATATTAAATCAGCACAAAATGCAGCATAACATTAAAAAAATAAATATATAAATTAAAATGCAAAATAGACCATTTCCCTAGAAACTCCATTTTAGTGCTAGGAGCAGGTTTCTAAGCAGCATTTTCTTCATGTCACCTGCCAGAAAACTAGCACTGAGACTGAAGTGTCCTAGGCAAGTGCAACACAGGGTCCGAGGATGCTCATGGTGGAGTCAGCCCTCCGCTCAGGGCCAAGCACAGTACATGTCACAGCAGATGGAAACACTTTGTGCTGACTGTCAACCACTGCAGCACAGCTTTCCATCTCACTCCTTCTTTCCCAAGCACAGCCTGCTGCCACTCTCTTTGTCTTACAGAAAAGCTGTCTTTGTGGTAAGACCCTCTGTCAATTCTCTTGGACGTGGCAAAGGTTCACGGATACTGCAGGCTGAGTGCACACCTGAACAACCCCCTCCCTGCTGGGAGAATGGATCTCCCACGCTTGAAACAGGTGTGTGTGCCAAGGAGGTTCTGAGTGGCTGTTCAGGAGTCACAGTGCACTCATGGCACACATTCGTGTTTCTGCCAGCACGTCCAGAGAACAAGGACAGATGGCCACAGAGAGGCACAGGCCAGGGAACAAGCTGCAAGGTGGCACCACGTGGATGAGCAGCACCTCACCTGCGCTGCCAACACATCCCTGCCATAGTGTCGAGGAACTGAGAATGACTACACTTGCTAAACTACTTTTTCTCGAGTATTTTGGGAAGGGCCTTCTCTTCCCTCACACCACAAATTCTATTCCCCACATCCTAGACACCTGGGGGGACAACAAAAAGCTTGACCACAACTATAAGGCTTGGACCCTGGCACAGAGGCAGCGAGGAGATGGCTGCTGCCTGCAGAGCTGGCACACCAGTGACACTGGCTGGGCACCAGCCTCCCCCAGCACGGCCTGTGTGGTCCTCAACTGCCTCACCACAGTCCTCCAGAGCCTTTGGTTTAGGGACAGGGAGGTTTCTTGAACATCTTGGGCCAACATAGACCAAGATTTTTTCAGCCCTTCTGCTGTTGAGGGGGCTGTAGTTGTGCGTTTGGATGCTCTTTTTGTGTAACTGTTCAGGCCACAGCCTCTCTGTGCCTTCTCCTGCCACACAGTTGGTGTGCAGGAGTCAGTTGGCTGCTGTGTGTGCAAAGCTCAAGTTAGCAGATTAGGAATGTGCAGAACCCTCCCCTCCCACCGGCACGTCCTTCATCCCAGCTCCCTGAGCACAGCAAACAGGTGATGCAGGATGCCACAGGCAAGCCCTTGGGACAGAAATCTGCCGAGCTGGCATGTGGTGGTCGTGCCTAGTTGAAGCACAGGTCCCCTTGCTCAGAACACCTCCTGTATGCTCAGGAGGGGAGATGGAAGAATGACCTTCACTGTCATGTTACAGTCAGAGGTTTTTGTCTTCCCTCATCTCCCTGGTGCAATTTCTTTGCAAGTTAGATTTCACCTCTGCCCCCTGCCTCCCATGAACTCTCTGCATGCAGCAGCAGCACTTCAGCCCTCACCAGAAAGGTGAAGTTCATGGTGCTACAGGTTAAATGGCAAGGCAGCCAGGAAGAGAGTAGAACAAGCTCTCAACAGCAGCAAGGCAGCCAAGATAGTCTACAGAAACTGTACAGGCAGCAGAATAAAGCAGGGAAGGTGAAAGTGCCCCTGGCCTGCGACTGCTCTTGCACAAACTCTTAGCTCAGTCCAGGAAATTACAGAGCCCTGCACTTCTTCCTCATGGCATCCAGTGCTGAGCAAGATGGATACCCGATTGCCTGACAAATGGGAACCATGTAGAGGACTAAACCAGAGAAGAACTGGACTGTGATTAGATGGTGTCTCTCATGTTGCATCGGTGATTGAAGAGTCAATGGATGAACACAAAGTGTGGGAGATTTAGAATTCAATCTTACAGGCTGGAAAAGATTCGTCCTGCATCACAACAGTGCTGCTGCTTGCCAGTACCATGATGTTTAGCTCCTGCTGTTTCTCATGGGTCTGTTGATACCATTCTCGTGTTACCTCAGTATCGTGTGTTGGGATTAACGTCACCTGGGAAAAGAAAGCAGCAAGAATGATTTGAGAACAACTGCAGTGACAAACAATGCCCATAGGAGTTGAGGCTAAAATTTCTTGTTAATTTTGGAACACTGTACCCTTGGTACTGCTTGTTCTATTTAATGTCTTTCAGATGTTGGGTTCTGAGGCAGAGCTTTATTTTATACAGTACCAGCACAATGGGGCTCTGAACTGGCTGCAAACTGGCAGCACTGACACCATAATGATGAGAATGGCTGCAGTGAAGGGGAGAGCATCGTGCTCTGGAGCTCCAGAAACAGCCTCAGAAAGATCCTTCAGTGTGAAAAGGAACAATGCTGGCAGTGTCACTGTTAATAGACACTATGTGACCATTGACTCAGTGTGCAACTCAGGGACCTTGAAATACGAGGCTGCGTCATCTGGAAGAACATATACACCTTCTTGTACATGTCTTTAGGAGTGCCCACCTGGGGTGTCCTGCAAGCCTGGCTAAGCAAGAACAATGTTACAGAACATTCTTGTTTAAAAGCTCTATTAGTAAGTTGCTTCAGAAAAATCTTCAGCAAGCCAGGCTAGCAGCAGATGCCACTGGGACACTGATAAAAATTCAGTTTGTGGTGGTGCTTGATTTTTCTTGAGGATAGGCTCAACCTGCAGTAGGTAAAGAGGAGTGTATGATCTCTCAATGCTTCTCCCCTCAGGAAAATGTGGAAAAGACATATCTGCTACCATTCATACCATTGTGCAGGTGTCCTCCTCCTCCTCAGTACAAGCAATTACCCTGCTGAGACTACAAAACAGGATATGCTCAGTACCATTTGCTTCCTCTCAGTGTACTCCCTCGGATATGTTTGATACCCACCTTCTTCTGAGCACTTGTGACATCAAGAACATGACTCACCCCTTTGCATTTCCATGACCTACCTGCAGGTTCTCTCCCCACTGAGACTTCCCTTCCAGAAGTGCATCCAGCACTGCACGGCTTGGCTCTCCGTTGGCTGCATCATTCCCACTCACAACATAATAAGATGCTCGAACCCGCTTGAAGAACTCTGGATCTGTGTTCTTCCCACTGCAGTGGTTGGGGATGTAGGCCAAGTCCACATAGACGGGTGGACCCATAGGCACAGACAAACTGCTCTTAGGACTATTGGAAGCTTTGGAAAAAAGGAAACAAGAGGCTATCAAAACCCTTCTGCAAGGAACAAACAGTCAGATTAACGCAGAAGGACTTGGATTCCAGAGAGACTTTCCCATTTCAGCAGTGAAGTTGAGACTTATCCATGCTCCAGTGCTCAGAGGTGACCTGGGTGCATTTCTGGGCCAGTGCTGTCACAGGTCTTGGGAGGGAAAGGAAGTTCTGCTATTCTTTGGGGAGGGATTGTAAGGCTTTAGGATCAGAAGCTTTTTTCTGGGGAAAGGAATCAAAAATCTCTGTTATTAACTTTTACAGAGCTGTCATCCCAATTAATATTTAGTCCTAATTTTTGTTAATAACTTAAATTTGCTTATACACACACACACACACACACACACACACACTCCCCCATTCTGAGGGGCTTTGTATGCTATCCTAGGGTATTACAATAGTCTGTCTAGAAGGTCCATCCTGGCTTCCTGCAATCCCTGTGAATCGCTGCTACTCCTAGGACTCTATAGCTCTTTCCTATCAACCTTTTGTACATCTCGACCTTATCACTGCTTGTAACATTTTATGCCTGACTAGGAAGTCCTGTTCTCTGTTCTGCTATGTTTAACCCAGTCCTTTTCTCTGTGTTGGACCTATAGAGATAATGCATGTTTCAGGAAGGATTTCTTACCGGGATTTGTTTTGATGCCATTAACAAGGTTCTTGCCAGGGTTGCTGTGACTGCTCCGGGATAACTCATCCTCTGGCATCAGCACACTACGTGGTTTGGGCTTTTCTCCTCCATCTCTTTCTTTTTTGGCAGTGACAGATTTTGGGGATTTGTCCGACGACTGTTTCACAGGAGTGGGTGATCGTTTCCCTTTCACATCTAATTTCCGAACAGGTGAGGAAGATTTGGGTTTGCTCAAAGGCTTCCTCACACCTTTGTTCTTTTCTTTTATGTCTTTCTTGGAAATTTTATCAGTTCTGCTCATGCTTTGTTCATTTAACAACATATCAGGGTCTACCATGCAGACATCAGGGTGAGGAGGGTGGGGATGGGGATCCACCATTGGAACAGGCTGAGGATCATGGCTGGACCTAGAACTGGCATGATGAGCATTCCCCACAGCTTTGTCCACTGGGAGGAAATCAGCATCTTCATCCGAGTCCATGTTGGCATCTGCTGTGATGGATGGACATTCTTCAGTCTCAGGTGGGACATCTGAGTCTGACTGGGAGGTTCCAGAATCACTCACTGATGTTGGAGGGGTTTCCTCCACTGTGGCACTTTGCATGGGACTGCTCCCAGTGTGGGGTGGTCTCCCCTGCACTGAAGGGTGACCCTCCTCCTGTGAGAGGTCACTGTCTTCAGAGAGCTCATGGGGGCTCGGGTTGATGAATGAGGGAGAGAGTTCTCCCTTTCTCTGCTTGTATTCACATGAGGAAAATTTCTGTCCACAATCAGAACTGCCACCTAAATGGGTCTCCATGTCATGGGAAGCATCTCCACAGTCCTCTGTTTTTTCACCCCTCTGCACATCTGGGAAAAAGGGCTGGAAACTGTTTTCAGGGGACATCAGAGAGGAAGGACGGCTCTGCCTCTCTGTTTCCTCTTTGCCTGCGCATGGAGAAAAACTGCTGTCAGAATCAGGACATGTTTTTTCATCTTTTGCCTCTGCTGCATGGTATGTGCTTTGGAAAACTTGCAGACTGGTGCTCACCTCTGTTGGACCATTGGCTGTGGTTTCATTTTCGTGCTGACGATGAGAAAATGATGTCAACACATCAGGGAGAGATGTCAGTGGCAACGGCTCTTCTGCAAATGGTGCCTTCTGCTCTGGGCTGCTACCACAAGGTTGCTGTTCTTGCTCTGCAGAGAATGGTGTGGGCTCTGAGGCCTGGCACTCTTTTCTGCACGGCAAGGTGTGGTCACCCATGCCACAGGGAAATGGAGACCCATGTTCGTCAGCAAAGACAAAGTCTTTGGTTTCAGCTGTATGTATTTTCACAGCGGTATCTGGAACCTGTGGAGACACATCCCAAGCACTCCTGGTACCTGCTTCTACTCCTGCACCTGTGTACGTGGAAAGCATATGGGAATAGAAACTTTCTGCTGTAGTCAGTATCACAGGAGTGGTGGCTTCAGATGAAGGTTCCTCTGACAGGCTGGAAGAGTCATCTTTCAGCTGCTGCTGGGTCACAGACTCTTTCTCCACACCTTTGGAGAACACCTTGTCTTCATATGGACTCAGAGGTGAGAATTTAGGAAAAGATGAGTCAAGGCTGCTGATTTTCTCAGAAACCTCCAGGTACTCATCTTTGTTTCCCTGGTCTGAGAGCAAAGCACAAGGAGACTCTAAAGAAAGAGAAATACCCCCTAAATGGCTTGCTGAGGTTTGCTTCTGTCTGAATATGCCGGCTGTTTCACTCTTTCCCAGCAGGGAGCTTTCAAAGCCAGAAGAGCTGTCCATGCCTCTGCTCTCTGCCCTCGGGCCCTGTTCGTACACCTCTGCTGGTTTGCTGGAAGCAGATTTCGAGGCTTGCTCTTGGCACTCAGAGGGCACTGCTGCACTTGGATAATCTGCTACCCAGAAATGGGATTCCTGTGTGGATCTTTCAGCAACCTCTCTCTTTTGTGAAGAATCTTGTCTTACATGGCACATTTCTGAGGTTCGCTCACCTCTGTCCACGTCTGGCACATCACTGTAACCAGCAACGTGTGTCTCCACAACAGCAGCTGATGCAGTTGTCCGACTTCCATATTCCTCTTGCCAGCCTGCACCAGAGGGAGAAGAGGCAGTGGAGCTGGGTGAAAGGGACTCCTGGCACTTGCTCTGCAGGAAGGGGTCTGAGACAGGGAACTTGCTGATGGCTGAGATGTGTGCATAGCCTGCAGCTTCAGCAGGGCTGTGCAGTTTAGACTCCTTTTCAGACTTCTCCTTAGCACCTTTTTCTAGCTCTGAGTCACTTGCACTTTCTTCCCCTCGACCTGCTTTCTCATAGTATGCATCTTTGAGATTTGGGATTTCAGATTTCAGGGACAAAGATACCTGCTCCTGCCTAGACAAAATTATGTTCTCATCTGGACAACCAGCATCAATATAGGTGGATGATTTTCCTTGATAAAAAGTGTCAGTTGTGGCTGTGGGAGAAGCAAATGCTGCACTCACAGATGATGGGTGCAGTGCAGAGTCCAGTTCTCCTGGCAAAGCAGAAGACACATTCAGTTTTTCCTGTCCATCTGATGTCCTAGGCTTCCCTGTTTCAGATAAGGGCGAGTATCTTTCACGGATGTCTCTGTAGTCAAAGACTGAATCTGCTTTATCTTTAGGGGAGGCTGGAGATGACAACTCCTTCTCAGCAGAGGTATAAAGGCAGGACTCTTCTTCCTTTGCAGACACATGAAAATTTTGACCCTTTTGAGAGTTCAGTGCTGTCACTGGCACCTTGTCAGTGTGACCTGGGCTGTGTGCACCCATGGCTGTGAAGGGGGAGGGTCCTACTCCAGACACAATTATCTTCTCATAGATGTCAGCATACTTGAAACTTCTTTCATCGGGGTAGGGTGTTGGTTCTCTTTCTTCTGGCTCTTGTCTTGTGGAACTGTCATCACCTCTCTGTGTGCAGACCCCTTCCTCATAGGAATAAGGCTCAGGGGAGCTCCTGGAATAGGTCTCTGGAGGATACACCTCTTGGATGGTAGCACCCACAGCCCCAGCACTGCCCACAGCATCACTGCTTTTTTGAGATGGGCCTTGTCCTGGAGGGGAGTGTGAAGGTTCAGCACTCCCTTCTGTGGATTCTGCAATATATTCTGCTGGCCTCATAAATTGCAACAGAGGAGATGCTGCTGCTGTCTGCTCTTTTCTTCCTGTAGAGTCATACAGACCCTCAGTGGATTTGCAGTCATCCTTTTGCCTGCTATCTGACTTGTATTTGCAATCTATTTCCTGATACAAATCACTGATGTCCGATTTCTTCTCAGCTGTCTTTGATGGTACATCCTCCCACAAAGGTGGCTTGCACTGATCTAACTTGCAGGGCCTCTCTGCTCCTGGTGGTGCCTCAATCTCCTTTCCCCCTACAGACAGGGGAGATGTTGTCAGAACTTGGTCCAGTGATTTTGCATAGATATCTAGGATAGCTTTCTCCTCATCATCTAAGCAGGAGCAATCTTGTTTAGAGGTCAACAACAATTCCTGCCTTTGTTTGTTTCCAGTTAAAGCTTTGGCCTGATCTTCCTCACCAGGGACATACTGAGGAGACAGATGAGAACCTTCCCTTTGTGTTCTGTCTGGGACAGTGATGTCAGCAGGAACCACATCCACTTTCTTTGTTTCTGAAGTAGGTTTGGCGCTCTTCTGTGTGTCTTCTTTGTAATCAAATGACTCTATCTTTAAACAGTCAGTTTCTGTTTGCAATAGCATGGGTTTGTCTTCAGCATGGTGAAGCTTCTCATCCTCCTCACTGGGTAATTGCCCTCCTCTCCCACTGTCTCTCCCTTCCTGAAGAGACCCAAAGGCAGAACCCCATGCTTCCCTTTCTGCTCCTCTCCAGGTACAGCTGCCAGGCACTGCAGGAGACACGTTCTCCTCCTTTCCCATTTTAGGAAGGGATTTTTTTTCAAATTCTGGTACCTCATCCAAGAATGTACTCTCCCTCTCTTTGTCATATCTCTGCCACCTTCCCTGAACAGGGATCTCTTCTACCTCTTCTGGAAACCACACTTTCTTCTCATAACTTAAATCTTTAATGAAATTTTTTTCCATTTCTGGAGATTTTTTTTCTTGAGCTTCCTTGAACCTGCAAGATTTTATACCTTCAGCAGAAATGTGTGAAGATGTTTTATCTTCACTTGGGCTAGACTCTGTAAAATGTAAGCCCTTTGCATCTGGGGATACTTCCTGAGAGTCCAAGCCTGCAGTTCTTCCCCCCAGTAGGCCCTTTTCTGATGCACAAAATAAACTGCTGTCATCTGGAGGCATTTCTTCAGTTGAAGAATCTCTCGGTGATGTGTCTTTAACTGAACTACTTTCTGGGCAAGGAAAAGATTTTGATGCTACTTCCAGTTCTTTGGCAGAAATTTCCAGTGATTTTTCGTATGTAGCTGGGCTCTGGTCTGTGAAACCCATGGATTTCACAGCTTCTGAAGGAAATTTGTCAGTGCAGTTGGACATAGTTTTTTCTTTTGCAGATATCTCTTCTGTGAAACTAAGAGCTTTGATGTCTTCTACAGAAATTCCTTTAATAGAAACATCTGAAGAGATTTTCCTGCTGGAACTCTCAGTGATAGAAACTGATTTGGTATCTTCTGGGGAAATGTCTTCAATGGAAACATGGGATTTCTCTTCTTCTGAAGTGTCTCCTGTGAAATACAGCAGTTTTCCTTCTTCAGTAGTAACTGTCTTAGTAACATCTGAGGATTTTTCTTTACCAATCCTTTCTTCTGTAAAAGAAGGTGATTTGATGCCATCTGGTGAAAATTGCAAAGATTTGTCATTTCTAGATTTGCTTTGGCTTGTGAACTGTGGAAGATCCACATTTCCTAGAGACATTCCTGTGGTTGCAAATGGCTCAAAGGACAAGTGTTTTGAAAATCCCATTAAACTTTCTGTCATGGTTTTAGTTCCTTGCTCTTTTTCTGGTTTTGTGCTGGGACGCTCCTCGTCCTCCCCGATCACCACCGTGTCCTGCTTGTGGTAAGAAAGCCAGGGCAGCTCTTCCCTCCTCACTGGTTCTTCCTGTACCTCCTCAGGGGACACTGGAACATCACTGCTCAAAACCAGTTTGTGCTGCACAGGTCCAGGCACTTCTCTTTCATGTCTGGTTTTAGCCACAGATGCCTCATCTTCTCTCAGAGGTTCACCCTTGGCTCCCTTCACCACAACAGAATTTTGGCCTTCCAGTTTCTTGGCAGCAGCATCCGTTTGTTTTTCAAATAGATCTGAATCTACTGTTTCCAGTTTTTCCTCCACTGGAGACTGGTGGAAGGGTGTGTGCCCTGCACTGGTGGGGCCAGATGGAGTGGGAGAGGCCATTTTGACTGTGCTGTCATCTGGACTCATGCATCGTTCTTCAGCCTCTGCAGAGTCAGCCTGGGAAAATGGGGTTTCTTCAGTGGGTAAAGGCATCACCTGTGTGGGAACACTGATTATCACATTATCAGAGCATCCTTGAGGAGCAAACATGGGGGCAGTGTAATGCCCTCTGAGTTTCTCAGGCATCTCAATATTTGGAGTCCCATCTTCTTCATCATCTTCATCTTCTGCCTCCTCATGAAGGTCCTTTTTTTGATTTTCCAGTTTCCTTTCTCCTTCTGATAATGCATGGAAATCTTCAGGGGGTGGAGACTTAAAGCATTTGTCTTCCTCCAAGGATGATGTGGGAGAAATGGTGCCAGCAGAGGGAACGTAGTCAAGACCTTGGGTCGCTTCAGTCCGAGAGGAGGGCATACTGTTTCCTGTGTCCAGAAGTAAAGAGCTTTTCCCAGTCTCTTCTGTCTGTGGTGCTGTTAAGGATGCAACAGATTGATCCTCTGCTACTGACGTTGCAAAAGACGAGAGCTTGTCACATTCAGTAATGGAGGTAGCAGAAGATATGTGTTCCTCCTCAGCTAGAGGTGCTGCCACAATATTTGTAGGATACGCCAGGATTTCAGACTCCTGGCCAGCATAGCCCTTGGCTGAAAGGTCAGCAGGAGGCATGGCCTGTATTCCATGTACAGCTTCAAAAGAGCTTGGATGGTCAGGAACAGAAATGTTATAGGCATTGACATCATACTTCAAGTGTGGGATCCTCTCTTCCTGTTCATCGTGTATTTCTTCATCAGAGATGGTCTGCTCCGTTTCTGAGTAGCCGGGGATAGTTTCATCTTGGATATAGGAAACATGTTCTGCTGTTGCTCCTGGTGGGACTGGCAGGCTGCTCAGATATGACTCCTCCTTTGTTAGGTCCTTTCCAAGTAACTTGTTTTTCTCATCCATGAAACTAAATTCTCTTTCCTTCTCTGTAATGGTAAACAGTTTGTCCTCCCTATCATCCTGATTCAGCCCATAGAAGTCTTTGTTCTTCTCCACTTTCTCCTCTGCTTTCATATGCTGTTCTTCCTTTTCTTCCAGTTCTGCCTTTTCTATCACATCTTCCCTCTTTTCCTTCTCATCCTCTTCCTGTGCCTCTGTTCCCTCAATGTACTTTGCACGAGTTTCTGCTTCCCTCTGTTTTCTGTCCAAAGAGATTTTCTCCTCTTCCTCCTTTTCTTCCTCTCTGAACACTGGTGGCCGAGCATCCTTTGCCAAGTGGTCTGTGTGTGATGGCAAGTGTTCTTTATCAGGGAACACCTGAATGTCCTTGCCCTGCACAGCTTTTCCCTCCCAGGATCTTATGTCATGGTTTTCATCTATTGTTTTTCTTTCATCCTCTATTTTTCCAGCAGAACCTCCTCTCAGCTCCTGCTGATGGACTGCCATTTCCTCTGCTGATGATTCTTTTTCCATATCAGTAGTAGTTACTCCCTGATCAGGAGTCTTTCTTTTTAAAATCAGATCCACTTCAAGGCAACTCTGACCAGTCATATCAACAGAGTCTTTTATCTCTGCTTCAGGTGTTCTCATAATCTTATCAGTAACCTCCATATCAGACAGTTCCTGAGTCAACTGCAAGGCCACTTTCTCCTCATGCTTCAGTTCCTCAAAGTCCTTTGTAAGATCTTCTGGTGAAGACAGGACTAACCTCTGTTCCACTATGGATGTCTCTCCTGTATCCACTTGTACAGGTGCCTTCTCCATTGGTAATATACTGAGGTCAGCAGGTACCTTTTCAGGTTCTTTTTCAGGTTTTGCTTTGATCTTCTCAGTTTTGAGTCTGCCTGGAAGTTTTGCCTTATACAGTGTTTTTCTTACTTCTGGGGTAAATGGTTTTAAGTCTGGTTTAGAAATTTTTTTGAGCTCTGGTTTGTTTTCTTTCTTTTTATCATCTTTCTTTGAATCTTTTTTCTCGTCTTTCTTTCCATCGTCTTTTTTAAAGTCCTTTTTCTCCTTCTTAATCTCTTTCTTTTCTTTGTCTTTCTTCTCCTCTAATTTGGATGCTTTCTCTTTGAAATGCTTTTTTCCAACCTTGTCTTTCGCCAATTTTCTTTTCTCAGCTTTAAGAGCATCACTTGTTTCTGTCTTTATCTTTTCATGTTTAACAGGTTTCTCAGGAACTTTCTCTGTGTGTTCTTTAACCTTTTTCTCAATTTTAGCATCCTTTACAACTTCTGGTTTTACTTCCTTAATACCCTCCTCAACTGCTTCTTCCTTCTTGACTTGCTTTGTCACAGGTGGCTTGGGGGAAGACTTAAGACTCTCTTTACTGTCAGTTCTTTGTTTAATTTTGGTCTGCTTCAGCACAGGTGGAGGTATTCCAGAAGTGATATCTTTCTGAGTAGCCACTGGGTACCTCAAAAAATCCAGGTGCTTAAGTTTCTCAAGACCTTCCAGTATCTTATTTTGAGGAGCATTTCCAGGAAACAATACCCTTACAATTTTCTCTGTTGGGCTTGCTGGAAGCCATACCACTAGGGCTGTGATAGATGTGAGATAGGGAACAGAAATTTCACCTTCTTTCCCACTTGCAAGAATGATACCAGTCTTCGCTTTACTATTGCCAGCCCATTTCTGCATTAGAAACTGCATTTCTTTACTGTCCTTGACAGGGTTCAGTATATACATGTCCAGCTTACCCACTCCCATTTTGTGAAAGAGCGTGATGGGCTCGATGGTGCTGCTCACCACCCTGTAGAGAGGCTCTGATTTAATGCCCAGCCTGTTGAGATACTGCAGCGTCATACACGCTTCTTCGATGCTCCTCTTTACTTTCATGGAGGCTTCAGGCATCTTCAGCTTTTCAGGAACATTAAAAAAAACCACCCCTAGCTCAGGAGAAATTAAGTTCTTCATCCAGTCACTGTAGTTGGTAGAGCCCTGGGATTGTTCCTCCTCTTGCTCAGCAACTTTCCTCTGCAGCAGCCCATTGATGCCAGGCAGGTTGTCTGCACCAATGTGGGTGAGCAGGATTGAGTCAATCCTATCCAGGTGCCTCACCAGCTTCCAGAAGCAGGATTTCCTCTCAGAGCCACCATCCACAAGGATGTTAAACCCATTGACAGCAAAGAGAGCAGAATCACCTCTTCCCCCAGGAAATATGTAGCAGCAGGGCTTAGAAAGCTTCAGAAAACCCCCTGAGGTAGGTGGCTCCAGGAGATCAAATGGAGATGGCACATCAACTGTCTCAGAGACATATTCTGCAAATTCAGACACCCCATCCATTTCTGGCAGAACTGGATCAGGATTCAGTTTCAGATTAAGAATGTCCTGAAATCGAGGATGCCCAAGGTTACTCCAAGCTCCTTCTCCCAGGCACGACACAGTAAGAGAGGCCTTGGTATCTGAATCAGTGTTGCTGAGAATCTGGGTGACCTAATGAGATAAGCACAGACAAAGGTTAAATAGAGCTTTGAGACCTATACAGCACTTATAAAAAGAAAAAAAAAAAGCTAGTTAACGCAGAAATACTGAAGATACCATGAGCACTTTATCCATGGGAAACATTAGGGGTAGATGAAATAGTTTGAAAGCCCATGGAAAATCAATGTGTAGAGTCAAGATCTCTTTTGAAATTCTGAATGTTGATGGGCTGTTGCAGCTTCAGACTGCTAGATGTGCATTGTGACAAGATCTCAGGAAAGAAAATAAAACCAGGAACCACTGTGTCCTCTTTCCTTACATATTCTTGCAATATCTGGGATATCAGTCCCTGGCTCAGGCCCAAAAGTAGCAGGTTGGGGGTGTTTTTTGTGATTTGTGAATTTTAACCCTGAGAAAACCTTTTCAATGCTAGGCATCATTGTCTGAACTTAGCCTCGCTCACTAGGCTAGTCAACTACCAGAGAGTATTTTGTGCAGTTCTAGTAACAAAGGACTTTCTTTTTTATTTAGATTAATTTTCTTTCCAGTTCTACCCTTTCCTGGGACCTATTTTGAAAGTCATGACTCCATCTTTGCTACACATACAGGGTTGGGGACATGTCATGTGATTAATAAATAGAATAAGGTCCATATAATTTCCAAGGCTCCTTACAGCTCTGCTGAATGTATATGGACCAAAGACGTGTTACACCTCAACTTCCTAAGAATCTGAAATGAGATTTGCATACTTCTTTACACTGTATTCTTTTGCTTAGACAGCCCTTAAGTGACTAGTTTCTGTCTTTTTAAATGGATACTGGAGATAAATCAGAACAATCAGCTTTAAATAAACGAAGCATGTCTGCTGATGTAATTACAGCAATAATAACATCAGTTGTTGAAGTATCATTTAGCCATTCCTGCAGCAACTATATATTCAATCAGACATTCTAAACAATAGAATCAGTGGAAACAGAGCTTCTCAAAGACTGCAGTAGCATATCTGTATCAGCAACCAGTGCCAACAATGTAAAGTCTCTCAGAAAAGCCATCTTGTATCTAGCTGAGATAATTGGCATTGGAGCAGAGGTTCAGAGATACCCTATGAGGTTTTCCAGGCCTCACTGGACAAATCTCTGACCAAACTTGACTAAATTCAGTGCTTACTCTGCTCTGTGCACAATGTTGGACTACAGACCTCCCATGTGCCCTTCCAAACTGAATGATACAACAATTCTGCAATTAAATAGTGACATTTGCAGTTATGTCATCATCACGTAGTTACTTAATCAGCATTTATGCAATCTCTCATCACCCAATGAATGTTCTGAACCTTGTGAACTTGCTTGGTGGACTGACTGTGACATGCAAAGAAATACCCACATTTTCTAGGGTGATGATGGCCTCTCTTGGCTGTTTTTGGAAGCTGTCCACAGTTATGTTAAGACCTGCTTTAAGAAATTTTGAGTGTTTGCCCCCTGCAGAGCCAGTCTGGAAGGTTATTTCAAGCTGAACACTTCAAGGAATCACCCATGCCTGCACCTTGGAAAACTTAAGACAGAGAGTTAAAGCAAGATTCCCAAGACAATAGCATGGATTATTTATCGTATGCATTTTTTTATTGGATTTCAAACCCATCTGTCTGCAAATGTGCCACTAGAAGGAGGGTGCAGTTTGCATTGCTCCACTGTGCACTCTGAACAGGAGGGGATGTGCTGGATTTCAGCTCACACTCACCTCTGGGTCGGAAAGTATCTCGGCAAACTTCTGGTAAGTGAAGGACCCCGTCTGCAGGACCAGGTCTCCTTCCTGCTCTGAGCTCTGACCACAGAGGATCAGTAGTTTGTGTGCTGATGAATCACACACAAGTGAACGGACCTGTTACCATGAGACAGAGGGCTGCTGTTAGAAGTTACCTGTACTCCACTCCAGCACCCAGAATCCCATGGACAGGCAACAGCTCACAGGTTATTCACAACTGGCCAAACCCTACACTTTCTACACACAAGAAAGTTGCTTATTGAAGAGGGAAGACACTGATGCTGCCTGCCCAACACAGCTCCATGTCACATCAGAGTTACTGTGTATATCCTGGTTACTGGCAAGACCAGAACACCTGGCCTTTTCCCACACCTTGCAGCAGCCTGGCAGCAGGTTTGCACTCTCCAGAAGGTGCAAAGTGTAATGATCATGACCTCCATGTCAAGCAAGGGCAGGAGAGCTGGAGAGAACTTAATGGCACATCTGGTCCTCACCTCAGACACGATGCTGTCCACATTAGGATTTACCAGGATCACCGTATCCAGGGTGTCACTCCGGTGATGGAGAGTTCTTTGGCCTGGGGAAAGAAAAGGGATTAGACAGGATGAGAGAAGCTGATGAGACAGCATCCAGATACTGATGTTTTAGCCTCAAAAATTCCACTTCAGCATGGGTTTGATTGCAAGACTTCAATTTGCATTCAAGATCCAGTTTGATACCCAAGTATCATAAACCAGAGCAAATTCTTTACAAGAAATCCTTTTTCTGGATCAGGATGCTCAGCTCCAACATATTCTGAAGTCCACAATGCCAGGCACTTTGAGCTGCCTGCCTGTGCCAGACAGCTGTGTCTGTAAACACTGGTGCAGACAAATTATCCCCTTCCAGACCGAAGTGCTTTGCCTCATCGCAGCTACCACAGAGAGGTGTCTCTGGCAGTGTCCAAACCTTAGCCACCACAGGGCTCTGTGAGCCAGTCAGTGGTTGCCAACTCAGCTTTCCCTGGAGTGGTGCAGCTCTGGTAACAAGTCTCCACTCATTTGTAACAGTTTTTTTCTTTAATGAAGCATTTTTCTTTAATCCAAATGTGCACTCCTAAGCTGCTGCTATGGGAAATACCTAAACAACAAGAATTCTCATTCTTCTGTCAGAGGCACAAATAGGAACCAAGACAAGACTCTGCTCTCTCTATATATTTAGGGAAAAGCCAAAGAGCAAGCAAGATCCTGGGAGTGCAGAAAAGCAATTTGTGTGCTGACCTTGTCATGGGCATTGTACAGATAGTTGGCAAAATGCTACCATAATTCCAGGGCCCTATTAATTTATTAGACAGAAGAGGGGTGAGTGTCTGCCACGCTGACAGCCAGGACCAGAGCCACTGCTGCATGCCTACATCAGATGGCTCCTGGGGTGCAGGACAACATACAGCACCTTCCTGCAGCACCTCCCTGGTTACTGCAGGCAGCACAGAACCTTTTTTGATTACAGACTTTGCAAATACCTACCTCTGGGCATTACATCCACTCAACAAGCCAAGCACTGAGAATTTAATTGTTGGAATGTATAATTTATAAGGTTTAAGACTTTCATAGGTTTTAATCCCTCATATAGATTGGAGGTCCATAGAGCTTCACTGAAAATGAACACCTATTTTTATTTTGCATCTTTCAGACAACTGTTGCTTGCTGAAAATGTTGTTCTTTCCACCCACCACAACCTCCCATTGGCCCTTTCTAGGCAGAGGAAGAAGGAAGGAAGGAAGGAAGGTATTCAGCATAGCTTTGAGTCAAACTCACTTAAGCCCAGAAGGTAGCTTTCAGCCCAAAGTGAGCTAAGCTCTCAGCAGAACTATTTGCACTCAGCATCTCTAGCTGCTTTCTGAACTTGTCTTCTTTCAGTTTCACTAAAAATGGTCCCTGCAGACAAGAACCAAACTATCACTGTGCAAAAGTACTGAGTTCAGTGGCATTTCTGCCACGCATTTCTGCCACTTGATGTGGAATAGGTATATGGCTGGAGACACTGGGAAGCAAGTCCCCATGCACAGAAGGGATGCTACAAGTGAGCCATGGGGAACAGCATGGGAGGGTGGGAGGAGGCACAGGTCAGGAGGGCCCAGGAGGTGTTCTGGGGCATTCTGTGCAGCCAGAAGAAATAAAGCTCCACTCATCCTCAAGGCAATGGTAGTTGAGAAGGCATTGCTAAGGTCCCAGAAGTGCTCACAAGGAACACCCTGGTTCCTCACAGATCCATTGTGCAGCATTCACACAGCTCCCCCACGCCAGAACCTGCTGCTTGGGGCATCCAGAACAGAAGTGATCTGCCCCTATTTTTCAATATTACTCCTGAGACATTCCCCAGGTTCAGCCTCTGCCACCTTGGTGCCTGCACACCCCAGACATCATTTTAGCAGTGGTTACCCACATCACTTGGGGTGCCCAGCAGCACCACCAGCAGCCTCGTCCTTGTGCCACGTGCCAAGGAGGGCTCTCAGGCACAGTGTGATCACCGTGCCCACCTGTGGGCATCTTTCCAGGCACCAGGTGCCCAGGTGCTGCGGGGACAAGGCCAGCTGTGGGCTGCCGGCCAGGCAGCACTGGTGACAGTGCCAGCTGCAGAGGGAAGGGGCCCATCTGCAGCACTAACAGGCATGAAAACACCTCCTGATGCCATCCCACGGCCCAAGCCCAAGCAGCTGAGCTGTCCCTGCTGGGGCTGCGAACAAAGCCTGGCTGTTTGCACTCTGCTGGCAGCCCCTCACCCCGCAGGGAACGTCCCCTGCACACGGGCGAGAAAGAGAAGGCTCGAGCTGCAGGGCCGGCAGCTGCTGGCAGATGGGAGGGATGAATGGGGAAGGACTGAGTCTTGCAAAGGGCTACAAGGATGATTAAGGGACTAAATTGTTTTCATACGAGGTGAGGCTGAATGTGGGGGAGGGATATTTTCAATATGTATAAATAAATACCTGATGGGAGGGAAAGAAGAGAAAGTCAGACAGGCACTGTCAGTAGTGCTCAGTGGCAGGATTTGAGACACAAATTAAGACACAGGCAATTTAATCTGAACAAAAGAAAACACTTTTTATTGTGAGGGTGGTCAAATACTGAAATAGGTTGTACAAAGAGGTTGTGGAGCTCAAAAACACAACTGGATACAGGCTTGGGAAACTTGCTTTTGCTTACCCTTCCTGACAAGGGTGATTGGGCTGGACAATCTCAAGAAGTCCCTTCCAGCCTAAGGTTTGCCAATTCTGTGACATTGTGAAGCACTGCAGCCCTCCTTAGCTTTGCTCCTGACATGTTGTGGGGCAGATTCTGTCTCTTCAGGTGCAGCAGTTGATTCTCAGGAGGATACAGGAGCTGAGCTGTACAGATAGGCCATTTCCAAAAACATGGACTCACTGCACACACCTGTGCACACCACAAACTGTATTTTAACTAAATTCAGAGGCAAAGCAGAATGAACTCCAGGCTGAACTGCAAACTGTGAGTGAGGCAGCAGTGGTGCCCTAACATGGCCTGTGCCCCAGTCCCTATTCACCCCAGGCTGGGGCAGTGGCTTTCCCAGCCCAATGCAGTAGCAGCCCGTGCCCAGCTAAGGGAACACATGCCCAAAGCCTCTGTGAATCCAAGTGCTCATCAGGCTGAGAAGTCCTTTGCTGGCCACTTTCTCTGTACAGCCTGTGGTAGCAGCTGCACACAGAGAGGATTTAAACACACAGCCTGGCACATCATTCCTCTCACTAACAGAAAGCACGTGCACCAGAAACATGTAGCAGTGTGACTGGCATTGCAGACGTGGTGACTGGAAGCATGCTTCACTTCCAGGTATTTGTCCTTATTACAGCTCTCTAACAGTGAAGTGCATGCCTGGAAATAGCACTGCAAATGAGAAAATTCCTCTGTTCCATTGTCCAGTGCAAAGCATATCCTCCTCAGGCTAATGAAGACTGCAGTCTTCAACTTTCCTGGAAAAAATATCTGGACACAGCTTATCTCCAGGTGCATTCTGAACACAGATCCCTGACCCTGTGCAGCCCTCTCCAACTATACTCAGAAGCTGTGACATTAAATAAATCTCCTCTCTTCAGCATCATGGCATTTCTGATTTTGTATGAATCCTTACTCTGTATGTTCAGGCACATTCTGATTTCTGTAGTCATCCCTGTGTATGTGCACTTCCAGAGAACATTCCCATCCATCTGTCCCCACCAAGGCAGAAACCCCTCATCTTTACCACTTGTTCCTTCAGAGGAGAGTTTCTTTAATCCCTTGGAACTGCTGTCATCTATCTCTACGGCCACTGGGATGAGCAAGAGCAGAAGTATACAAGAAGGAGCACAGAAGATTCACAGGGTGTCATTATTGTATTTTCTGTATTATTCTCTGCCCTATTTTTTTATGCATCATAATATAACCTAAGATTAGCTTTGCACCAAATAAAGATCTTCAGTTAGGGTACACAGTGACATCCAAATTTTGCCCTGCTATGAAACTATTAAGCTCTTTCTTTTAGGGAGCATAGAAGGTTTAATCTCTCTAGTGTGCTCGATTTTGCTTTTTTTTGACAATGAATTTAATGGACACCATGACTGTGCAATTTAGTTGCTGAACTTCCTCACAGACTTTTCTAGATCTCAGTAACTGTGTCATCTATAAAATTTAGCCACCTCCATGTTTCTTCATCATTACTGTACTGATCAACTTTGTATTTAGTAGTGGAAATTATGAAGCCCTTGTACTTCACCTCTGGATGCTGCACAAACATGACCATATATTTGTTTGCTAACTTGTTTTCTCTCTTTTAAGTAGTTTGTGACTCATGGCATTACTTGCCTTTTATCCACACAAAGTGCTTGCTGCATAACATATGGAAACATTTGAACATATGGAAAGATTTAATACACAAACACACCTCATTCACAACTACAGTAAGGTTTCAGAAAAGAGACAAGGCATTTGCCTCCTTCACAAAGATCACTTTACTTACCACTGTGCAGAAGTATTGGCACCCTCACCCCAAAGGCTTGCAGAAGACACACTCAGTTCCTTCCTACAGGGCAGCCACCCATGGACATTAGAAAAGGTTCTTCACCAAGAGGGTGGGCAGCCTTGGGAACAGGCTCCCTGGGGAATTGGCTACAGCACCAAGCTCATCAGAGTTCAAGGAGTATTTGGATGATGCTCTTAGTCATAAGGTTAAATTTTAGCTAGACCTATGAAGAGCAGGAAGTTGGATTTGTGATACCTATGGGCCCCTTCCAATTAATGTGTTCTATGATTATGTGCACCTCTGAGTGTAAAATTGTTTTTGTTATGGTAGAGGATAGCAAGTGAAGAGCAAAGCCACACTGACCCTGGAATGGGTATGAACTAACCATTCAGGGCTGCACCTGCAGACAGAGGGAGAGAGAATGGAAGAGCAGATGCTGTGGGTTTAGTGCTCAGCAGTCAGGCAGAGAGGGCTCTTCTGTGGAGGTCAGGCTAGCCTGAAAGAAGGGACAGTGCACTGGGGTAGCTGTGAGAAACAGGATGCCTGAGAGAGAGAGATGATCCTACAAACAGACAGATGGCTGTAGAGGCAGAAAAGGAGGTCATGCTGACAGCACAGATCCTTGTGTTCTGCTACTTTAAATGGAAGCACCTAAAGCCCCTGTAGCTGCAGAATAAATTCTGGGCTAGTCTGAAGAGCTGTTAAAGATAGCTATGCAAGATGCTGCTTGTTATTTTCTTTAATCTTTCAGACCATCAAATCTCAGAGGTCTTATTCTGTTAATCAGGACTGGAAGAACCACAGTTACAGCCCACCATGCTGAAATCAGAGACTAAGTGTCAGTGCAGCAGGACCCAGTTTCTCACCCTTGTGAAATGATTCCTTAGGTGAGAGCACTGGGTTGTCTTTCAAGTGACTGCGCTGAAATCAATCGTGATGCTCTGACTGGTACAACAAATCAGAACAAACCTAAGGGCCAAAAGCTGATTAAAGGACTGGCACATCTTGATGAGAGGAGAAGTGTTTAGCTGATAAAAGAGAAAACTCAGGGCAAGGATCTCACCTGTCTGATGGCAGGTGCAAATCTGGGCTGTAGAGTTCCCATAACTTTGCCATCCTGAGGATGGAACCTGCTTGTCTGATCACAGAGAAATCAGCCTTTCCCACCTAGGGTGCATTCTTTATCCCTCATTACCTCCCTTAGGCCTTCCCACACCCTTCCCCTCCTTTGTCCCTAAAATTATTTAGGCTTACCAGGCCAGGTTCTACCTGTAAAATGAACACCAATAGTATATTGACAAAAAATACAAACGCTTCAGAGTCTGGAAATGTTATCAAGACACACAAGCCACAGTGATTAAAAACCAACTCTTCCTCACTTCTGGCTCTCTTAGCTGACATTATGAACATCCCTCTTCAAGGGGGCTGTTGAAAAGACTGTAATAAGAAGATCCTACATATTCCTATGGCTCTGTACCTTTCCCTACACTTTAGCAAAGAGCTGAGCCTGGGATCACATGGTCTTCCTGATGTTTCTTGAACAAAGTCCACCTCTGAAGACAGTCAAACCATGCACAGGGTTCTTAGGGTGCATACATTTGCTTGCTAGTGCAAGCTGAAAGACTGCCATTTCCTTCACTCTGAAATTACATAACGACACTGAGATAGTAACTGACTCTCTCATTCGGAGGCTGTGAAGTCTCCAACTGCAGCTTCTTCAGTGCCAACGGGAGAAAAAGGATCCAGCCCCAAATGGTGTCCATTCAAAGAATGGAACAACACAGTCATTCACCAACACTCCAGGACTGTACCAAGTACGGCAAGCCACAGCTCCTTGGGAGGGAGACTGTAAAGACCAGAGGAAAAGAAGAAAAGGTTCTGACCTGAACTCTGAGCAGGGTCCTGCCTTTGGCCCTGTCTGTGCAGACACAGTCCTGTGTCCACCCGCACTGTGGAGCCACTCCTGTGCCAGACCAGGGCCGCCCCAGCAGGGAGGGAAAGGAGTGAAGGTGCCCTTGTTGGAAACAATGTCACACTCCCAGCACCTGAAAAACACAGAGCTCCTTCCTCCAGCAGGCAACACGAACAGTGTACAGCTGGCAGATGGCACCGGCTCTGGCTGACAGAGATCTGGAAGCTCTGCCAGCTAGTCAAGCAGGCTCAGAAGTTACAAAATAAACACAAAGATTGCTCTGGCAGCCAGTACACCGTCAGTAACTGTGGATTCACCATTCAGGTCCTCCTGTGGTGGTTCCAGCTCAGGAACTCACATTTCTCACACGCCAGGGATGCACCTGGATGTATTTATCACAATGACAGGCCAAGTCCCACTCTGTTCCTCCTTACCTTTAAGGGCAGTTGTGCCAGATGAGAGGAGACTCGCAGGCAAGGTAAGTAGAGAGACACCAGGTGAGGAATACAGCTAGAACTTGGCAGAAATCCCTTAGAAAAGGCTAAGAGAGATTCTAAGTCCTAAGTGGGTGGCTGCCACGCACACTGGTACCTAATCACTGCTTTCCAGATCCTGAGGAAATGCAGCAGTCCCAGCAACTCTGGGCACATCCAGCTCTTTTCGCTTTTCCAGAGATGAGCAGAGCAAAGGGCTTAGCCAGATCACCGGAGATCACAGCAAAAGGGCTGTCTCACTGCCTCCTTTCCTCTTCACAGAACATGTGATAGCTGCAGTAGCTACTTATTTCTTTAAGATTATTGGGAAAGTGCTGTAGTTTTAGCTTGCTGGTGTGATTCATCAGCTGAGAATGATGAGGAACTGCCTTCAGACAGTGCTTTGTGGTCCAGCAGCAAGTGCTCTGCCTCTCATGGTCTGAAAAAGTCTATTGTAAAGATTTATTTCATACACTTTCTATTTTTAGGTCTTCAAACACTCTGCAGAAATAGATAAATATTTATTTGTCAATGGCTAAATAAAAATATCTATCCCCTTAAAGGGGATCTTTAGTGATTTTCTCAGAGAAACTCACTGTGTACCAGCAAAGGGAAAACATATTTTTAATGTAAATATGAAAATCATCTGAAAATTGAAAGGCAAGAAACTGCAGCAAAGTGCTGAGCCCCTGCCAGGGAGGGCCAGGGCAGAGCCATGTGCTGCCTGTGGAGCAGTGGAAACCATCACCCAACAGGTCACAGATGCAACCAGGGCATAAAATGAGGGATTTTAAACTGCACCCAGGAAAGAAGGGGAAGTCAATGGTGTTTGAGCAGGAAAATGTTATTATATGTATGAGTTTTTATTTTTAATGAAAATTTTAAAATAGTGTTTGATGATTTTTTATATTGAGATACTGAGTCACACAGTTAAAAACACAACACTACTGAAATAAAGTCCTGTGGTGTGCAATAGGAGATGTGCCTTATCTGGAGGAACTGAACAAACAAAGCACAGGAAAACACAAAGCAGCATGCAGAGAGAGGGAAGATAATTCAAACATCTGTATGAAGCAAAGTATTCTCTATGGACTGAAAGCACACCCACACCAACTTCTGCCTATTAACAAGGGCAAATCTGCAGATAGTGGCTTTGTCTTTAGCTAACATCCCAGTTGCAGACTGAGGGGAATTTGGGGTACACGTGGTGTATTGACCACTATTTTCTTGTGCCAGTTACATTGTAGCTGAGTAGAAGGTAGAAGAGTACCCTCTCCACAACAGGACCACACAGGCACTAAGGGCCTCCTGCCATGTGGCTCTGTACCTGGAGAAAAGGGTGACAGGGATTACACCCAGCCCTGACAGGGAGCTTGGCAGTGCAGCACACAGAGGACTGAGCAGAGAAGCACACAGCATATGCAGGAGCATCAGGGAGCAGAGACCGTGACGCATTCTGGGCTCCTCTGAGGGCTTTATCTTGAGCTTCCAACCAGAACACCCACACAGTTTTCTTCAGGAGGACTAACAGTCACAGATACACTTCCACAAAACACTGCCACAATCCAACTCTCTCAGTGAAAAAGGAGCTGCGAGATGCTAACACCAGAAAAGAAGAGAGCATCTGATTTGGGACAGAAAAGGCACAAACTGCAGAACAGCTCAGAGGCAGAGCAAAAGCCTTAAAAGCTGCAGAACTCTGAAATCAGAGAACTTGGTTTAAAAAGCTATAGAAAGAATACAGCATCAACAAGACAGCTCCACGAAGGAAAGAAAGATTCTCCAAAGGAACAGAGTGAAAATGTGAAATTAATTGAGAACCATATTAGGAGGGACAGAGAAAGGAAAAACACAGCTGTAAACCAGTAGAAAGAAGAGTATCTCTGAGAGGACCAGGCAGCAGTGAAGGAGAACAAGATCTGGTTTCTAGAAAGATTGCTGAATCAGTCAGGATGAAGAGGGCTGAGGAATCTGAAAGTGTTCTCAGGTTTCCTTTTATGTATAATGCTGGAGATATTTCATAACTCACCTTCCCATACTGTTTCTGCCTGCCAGGAGAAGCGATCATGCTTTAAGGTAAGAGCAGGCTCTGTGAAATGACTGACTGCCTCCTGGGGATTTACTACAAAGGTGAACCAGCAGCAGGGCAAGAGAAGGAGATGAAATATTCCTTAAGGTGTGGGAGGTTGTGGGCACTTGCCACATCCCAGGAGATATTCCTGCTAACCACTTGCCTGTGCTTCCCATCTTCCCTCCTCCCTGTGATATTTTCATGCCATCTACAGCTCCTCTCCCAGGCAACCTCTATTTCTATACCATGTCAACCATAGCAACCATCTGATTGCTCCCTAATTGCACATACTGTCTCACTTTTATGCTAAGGAGCAATTTGATAGCTCAGCCATTTTATAACCACTAACTGAAGATGCAGATATTAACTTCGGAAACAGTTTTATGTATTTCCAGAAGTTACTGCCCCTCAACTGGAAATTATACCACCACTGAGATAATGGATAAGGTGAGCACTTCTACTTAGCTTGCCAGGTGCTAGATTGGGCACAAAAATGTTCTGTTCCCTGCAGCAGCTTTGCTGACTCACGCTGGCCTTGCATCCTTCTGCTGAGGAACAGTGTGTGGCATTCACATGAATCAGGAACGCAGCCCTGCACAGAGACATGGCCTCCAGCTGTGAGGAGCTGAAGCTGTGACTTCTTAAATGTCTCCAGCTACATCTACAAAAGAAAACCGAAACACACCTCACGACACCCTCTTATCTGGTGTCCTCACTCTGCCAACTCCTGGCAGACTTATTGCAGCTGGTCCCTTTGGAAACCAAATTAATGTTTCCCCTTCCTGTGTCAGCTGGACTTCAGCAGAGAGTTGCTGCCAGTCCCCGAAACAGAGGTTCCACAAAACCACTCCCATTGGCACTGAGGCAGATATCCTGTTTCAGGTTCCAAAGATGAATAATTTTCTAAGTCATAAAATTGGACAGCTTATTATCTCTTAATTTTAATAAGAATATGCATCCCAGAACACACGCTCTTACAACCAGAACATAGCACAGACTGAAGAAAACTGTCTATTTCTCCTAGTTTAGAAGTATCTGGGTAATGCTAACTCTGACTGCCTTGGAGGGACAGCTCATGATCTGTTCTAGTTCTTTCTTCTTCTTCTTCTTTCTCAACTGATCAATATGACAAATAAACTGCCTGAGGCAGAGAGAACTTAATTGCATAAAAGAGGGAATGGCTCCATACACAGGGAAATAACTCTGAGATTTCCTCCTGTTCACCTATTGAAATGCCAAATTTCTGGCAAGAGGGTCCTGCCTCTGATTTACAGCAACTGTTTGGACTCTTTAAATCTTGTTCATATTCCATACTGTTAACAGGCTCGTCGCAAGTAGATTTCTTCTCTGCTTTGCTTGTTTTGAGGATGACCTGCTGAATGTCAGCCCTCATGAAGATACAGATATTAAACCAGCTGTGAACTCTGAGTGCCTGAGGTGGTTGCTGAAGCACAGAACTGTATTCTGCCAGCCCTTGAGAAAAAGCAGCTCTCCTCTGCCAACAACTTTCTTTGTTGCATCTTGACTTTGCACTCTTGGGTCTAGTTGACCCTTGATAGATCCTCGGCATGGTCTGGGTTCCTGAGATTTGATTTACAGCATGGAGTACAGCAATAATGAATGTGATACAGAAAGTTATTTCAAAGTAGAGAACTTCAAGGCCTCCTGTCCCTTCTGCCAGCAAACACAGGGCCTGTGCATTTAGCACGGAAGGGAGAGGGGTTTGGAGCAGAAAGGAGGTTTCTAGCAGAGTAGTCCGGGCCATCTTCCTCTCATGATACTGGTGACAAGGCCACTCAGCCACTGCCTCTCACCAGTCTTGAAAAGAGCTCACTGGAGCCTCATTTCATCTCAGGAGCCCCTGCTTCTCAATGCCACCCCATCTACTCAGGTCCTTTCCAGCTTGCAGATTACACAGTGCAATCAGGGACTGAAGTTACTAACCAGGGAGAATAAAAAGGACTGAGAGAGGCTTCCATCACCACGAACACTTCTCTCGGGGCCTCTCACTTGTTCAGTTCCCTCAGAGCCATGCAGGCACAGGACCTTCCCATGTTCCCATGCCTCCCTCTTCCTTAACAACAGTCTCTGCCTTTGAATGTGGACCAACGGCAAGAAAGAAAAGCCATAGCAAATAAAACTCTCACACACATCTGGCAACCAAGAACTGGGCCAAAACACATATTATGCTCATACCTATCAGCTTGTGAGCTGGTTCTTCAGGAAGATGCTACATGGGTCAAAGACACAGAGAGCCACCCTATCCAACACTTTACTGTTGGGCAAAGGAGTCATTTTTGACTGAGGCTATTGACTTCCTACATGGCTTGGGTAGTGTCTGCCTTTCTGTCTAAGTACTGCAACTTAACTTACCCCTCTTAATGCATTTTTAGCAAGCTTTTCAGAACATAAATCTAGTCACCCAGAAGGTAAATCACTGGCTTCTTCTTGCCCATTTCTCTTCTAAGAACATCTGGAGTGCCTGATGACAGACCAACATTCCTCAGACAGTTTTCAAAAGGGAGGTAATAATGGCCTTTTCCTTCTAGTTTTTCTCCTAAATTACTTAAAAATTTGACACTGGAGCAATAGAGAATGGACAGATGAGATCTCAGTGAAATAAAAGATTTGTAAGGTGCAAAAGCAATTAACTGAATTTCTCAACTTGAAAGTCAATAGAGGAAGCCAGTTATGCTGCCACACTTTTTTAACAGTTTGTTTGTAGCTATAACATGGAGTGAAAAACAGCATTGAACTTTTACAGCCCTGAAGCTAGGTTCTAGCAAATTGCCAAAGACTTCAGTGCTTCACAAGAAGGTGCATGAATGACAGTAACATGTGTCAAGAGACACACATGTTATTCAGAAGCAGGTATTGATAACAGACTTGCATATTGAATCCTACCCCTCTGTGACTTGCAAGTCTCTTCTGGCTGGAGATTCTCAGCCTTCAACTTCTTGGAGGAAATGTTCAAGCCTTTACTTTCAAAAGCAGAGAAAGGGCTCACTAATTTCTTTCCAAATACTGACACTGGGATAATTCTACTGTTCAGAAAGGCAGAAATTAATCAAAATTTTATTCCCCATTAAAAAAAAACAAAACAAAAACAAAAAGCCAAACCAAAGAACAAAGAATAAAAACAACTCCCCCCAAAAAACCAAAACCAAACCAAACAAGAAAAACAACAAAACCAAAAAAAAACCCACAAAAACCCCAACCCCCTCAAAAAACCCCAAACCAAAACAAAAATAAACAAAAAACTCCCCACCAAAATCACAAAAAAAACCCCAAACCAAACCAAAAAGACAAAACAAAACAAACAAAAAACAAAACCACAAAATAACCCACCAAGAAACTCCAAACAAAAAAAAAATACCCCAAGATAACCCAGTACTGTTCTATGCATTTGAGAGATTGGTCCAGCAAGGCTTCAAGGGCTGTCTCAGGAGAAGTAAAAACCTGCTGGCCAAGGAGATTAGTACTCATGTTCATCTGTGAATAAAGCATCAGGAGGACAGAAATTTCCTGAAGAACTGGATACATAACTAATTGTGCCTTTAGTACTAACTTTTGAGATCCTGGAGAGGAAGCTGTGAGAGGAGGAAAACTGATCTGAAGTCACCACATGCAGAAATTTATCTCCATTTCTTTAGTGTGAAGCAAAGGTAAAAACAAGCCACAGAGCTTAGGAAGAGCAAAGCATGAACTACTGAAGACAGCTTTTTGTGTGTCCACCCTGCTCTGTTCCACCACCATAGTCCCAGCTTCCTCCACACTCCCTGCTGCCCATTGCCATACTCTCAGCTCCACTTGTGAGCCAAAACTACCAACTGTGCAAGTGGCAGCGTGCTCAGAGACAGCCACGTGCTGACAGCTGGTGTGTGAGAGTGGAGTGCAGGACAAACAGATGTGCGCTGTTCCCATGAAGGCACTGACTCTGATCGCTTGCCTGCTCCACCAACTTTCACAAAACTGGTACAAGCTTGTTAATTTCAATGCTTTAGTAGAAGGAAAGTGTTTACTGCAAACACAGAAGGTGTATTTGTAAGAGGAATTCATACTGTGCACCCAAGCACCTCTAAGGGGATGGAGAAAAAAATAATACAAACTAAGAAGTTAGAACCAAATTAGCACAATACTTTCTCTGTTCTTTCCTGTCAACAGCTACCAGGCTGGTGTTGGAGTCCAGAAAGTTCATGATTTTTTGGGGGGAAAGAAAAATAAATCTTCTTTTTCCATCTCAGGAAATTCTCCCCAGAATAATTTTTAAGCATTCATTTACACATAGCTTGCTCTCTTTCCTCCCATATAGTTTCTGGGCTGATGGAGTCTCTATCACCTGCCTTTCTTCTCCAGGTACTTTTGCCTAACTGACACTACACAGGCTGGAAGATACTCCCTGTGTTTTAAACTAGCTGCTACTGTCAGGTCTCTGTGTGCTAACCAAACTATCTCAACTGCTTTGGGCTCCCATAGTATCTCCTCTCAAGGACCTGGAGGTCTTTCTCTTCTGCCCATCAAGGAGCAGTGGAAAGTCTGTGATAATGCCTGTAGCAAGCACCCTGGGCTCTGCTAGAAGCAGCAACCACTAAGATCTCTATACTCAGACACCTATCACAAGGATGTATTACTATTACTGCATCCTTACCTGCTTCTGAGCTTCTTCCTTTGCAAGATGCATCGCAGGGGTTACCTAGGAAGGTCTGTGTCTGAACTTGTATAAAGAGCACAAGCTGCATCCCACAGAAACTCATGCTGAGGAACCATTCTTCTGCCCTTACCCTGTTGTCCAGCCATGCCCCTTTGACTGAGACATGTTGCACCTCTTGTTCACACACATGTGGCTTCCCTGCTTTCACTTAAGAGCTGGCAGTTGCTCGCCATGATCCTGTGATCCAGTCTCTCATCCATTTACCTCCACACCTGCTCAGGATGTGACTCAGGTATGCCAGCATGATAGACGTGAAGAAGAGTGGCAAAAAGACATGACAGGAGGTGGATTGTTTTGTCAGGAAAGAAACTACTGCAAAGCTACACAATTCTCTATCTGCAGAATGAGAGTAGGGCAGAAGATCTCACAGCTTGGCCTTGCCAGATCACACAAAAGGAAAAGATGGGAGGAAAAAATGTGTTCCAATTCAATAACTACTTGCTGGAGAAATTGTAAGGACAGACATGGAGCTGAAAGTGTTCTCAGGTTTCAGCCAACCAGTATGGAGCCATCAAGGAGACAGAGAGGGTACTGACCTTACACAGCAAAAGGGCCCCTACCCCATCAGAAGAAAGAGGAATCCCTGTCATTCTGGAACTGTGCCCAGCCTGCAGGGCTTTTCACAGCAGAACCAGAGCGACTTGGAATAGAAACAGCCTCGTCTCTGAGATCAGAGAGTTTAAACCGGAGCTTGTTTTTTCTGCAGTCACAAGCCAGCAGGCACCAGCTGCAGAATTTGCCGCAGTGTGTGTGTGCGTGCGTGTGTTTCTGCGTGTGAGTGTGCAGCAGCCATGCTCCTCCCCTCCAAGCTCACTGTGTGATCAATGACACATTGATTACAGCTCCCTCCTTTTTCCCCTCCCTACATCACTGAGAGTCCCAGTCTGATCACTCTCAGCCCCCTCTCTTCTATATTAAGAAAGCTTTTGTTGGCATCACTACTGACTTCTTTTCATTGCTCCCTCCCCGGTCAACGAGGTTTTGCTTCTTCTCTTTTTCCCTATTAGCCAAAACAACAGTGTCTGATAGATATTCATGGTCACATAACCAGGTCTGTGCAAAGTACCAAAACTATGCTCTTGCTCCTCTAGTTCTGAACCCTGGAGATAAAAGGCCGTATTTTGAAATACTTCAACACGTTTCAGCTCTAGCATACAGATAACTTAACACTTTTAACAAGAAGCTTGCTGGTGGCAACACTAATGAAGGTCAGAGATACCCTATTAAAATAGAACACCATGTGTCTGTGACTGCAAAGGTGCCATCGTCACACAAGCACCACTGGCAATGCAAGAGAACTAATGATAAAGGGACAGCTGGCCCCTTATCCCTCTGTGTTACATGGGCAATACAGCAAGGTGAGGGATGACAAAGGACTACAGCTAGGAAAAATAAAGCATTTTGTTAGTCTCATTTCTTAAGCACAAAGTCCCTGCTTAAGCCTACTAGGATGAAAATCAGCTCCAAGCTTGGCCGCATCTCCTCTCTCTGCTGCCATGGAAAGGCTTCATCACTCACATTTTATGGGAATCATCCTATTTTCCTCCCCCACTCACTGGACGCATTTGGATGCTTTTTGGTTTCCTGTACTGGAAGAATATAGTGTTGTGAAGCTTGAAGTAGGACTTCAGCTACTTCAAGACTACTCATATGTGGGTGTGCAGCACCAAAGGACAGAGAGATTGCAAAAGATGGGCCCTGTATCTCTCTTCCATCAAATCAATAGCATGACAGTCCACCTTAACAACCCTCCCCCCTCCTGCCTGGCATTAGCCTCATTCCAGCATCATCACAGAGCTAAACGGTGATACAGACACTAATACTTTCACCAAGCCTTGCCCAAAGGCAGCATCTGTGAGATGCCTTGTACCAGGTCCTCCCTGTTCCAGCAGCACACCATCTTCAGGGCAGCTTATACTGGAATAAAACATAATGCTGCAGGACTCCGAAGTTCCTGACAGGCAGAACACTTTCTCCAGATTCTTCTCTAAACTCATCTTCATACATCGTTTTCAATGTTTGAGCTAAGGACACAAGTGCAGCGAACAGCTGAGCAGCTGGGGAATTTGGATTTTGTTCCTATACTGGAGCACAAACAGCTGAGGAGGGGCGAGGTCCGCAGATCATAGAAACCCCAAGCTCCATCCGCAGTCATCTTCCCCTCTCGTTACTAATCCCCCTCAACCCCCCAGATTCCAAGGAAATAAACCCGCACCGCTATGACCGTTCCGCGCAGGTGCGTTTCCTCACCTGCGCCTCTGCCAGGGCTGCGCAGCCCCAGCAGCTCACCGGGACCACGCATAGGAGCGCAGGGCCCGGACAGGTCCGTTTGCCGTCACCGATATCCCCCGTTACCTCCCCAGAAGGGCCCGTCCTCCCCGGCCGACCAACGTCTTCCAAAGCAATGAGCAGCATCCGAGCGCGAACAAAGCGACGCCGCCTGCATCCCGCAACCTCCACGACACCGGGGCTCCTCACTCCCGACCGCCCCGGTACCCTTCGCTGCTCGCCCCAGGCCGGCGGGGAAGGAAGCTGCACCTACCATCCTGGCCGGGGAGCGACGCCGATCGGCTGCCCGGAGCGCGGAGGATGCGCCGGCACGGCCCGGGCTGCGGCGAGCGGCTGCCGTGTCACNCTCCGGTGCTCTGCGGCCAGCCCGCTGCGGCTCTAGCGCTCGACCTCCGGGCAACGGCGAGCACCGAGACCTTGCCCCGCGCTGAGAAACACCCGACACGGGGCAAACCGCGGGCCGCGCTCCGAAATACCTGACGCAGGTCAAACCGCAGCCAACACGGGGTCCGGTGCTGGCTGAACGCTTTCCCCGTCACTCTCAGGCCGCTCCTCACGGGCTCCCGGAGGGATGCTCTCCATCCCACCTTGGGCGCCTTCGGCTTAACTGTCTCAAACTGGAATCTCACGTCGGACTTCAGCTGCAGAGCTGCTCCCCCAGTTAAAGACAAGCGACACGAACCACCCCGCGCAGCCCCAGAGCTACCCAGTGCGGGACAGATGTGCCTGGCACCACACCCCAGCACCCGGCTGCTTATGCACAGAACACGGGGCAGCGGTGAGCTCGGACCACAGTGGACAGACAATGAATGTGAATGAGCGAGGCAAGAATAGCAGATATTCGACCTCTGGAGACCTCTTTTCAGCATTTTTTTCAGATAACTGTTTACATTGTTTTCTGAGAACCTTGCAACTCGTTTCATAATCAGCATCAAGGCACTGGCAAATAATTGTGCCTCCTTGTTTCTGCTCTGCTGGGCTCAGGCATCCCAGTCCAGCATTGGAATATACAGATTACTCCATGGTGTGCTAGTTGGCAACAGTGATTTCTTTCCCCCACAGCAAGAACTGAAACCACTTTCTCCTCCCTGCTTGCCTAACACATGATGCTGGCTTACTTCTAGATTCCGGAATTAACTGTGAAATCTGGAGATGTCCTGCCAGCCCCACAGCAGGCCTCCCTCTCAGTGATTTTAGAAGGACTGGCAGACACAATGGAATGCTCAGAAATAAAAATATCATGGAATTTTAACTTTTAAAAGTTAACACCCCCCCAAACCAGAACCTTCTCTTCTGTAGCTTTTCAGATGCCAATCAGTGGCAAATATCTGTGAACCTGAGGAAAAACCAATGCCCTGGATCAAACATCTTAGATTTCTGGACAGGTAACATAGCTGCATCTTAACATCCTATTTTAAAAGACCGAAGGTTAAAATATTCTCAAAGGACAAACTGAAAAAAATAGCTCCATGCCATAGGTCCCCTGTACACCACAATGGCCATTCTTCAAAACAGAGGGGGTCATTGTCACTACCCATCATACTTACCATCCCACTATAACCAGTATAGTACAAGCTGAAGAGTTTTGCATAGTCAACGTGAATAAGGAGTCAGGAGTAAAGAGCCAAGTAAACAGCTGGGGATGTAGATGACTGCAAACCAAACGTGCAGTCCCCTTTTCCAGCTTAAAGATGTGCAAGGTGAGCAAAAGATACTACCTTAAATGTGCTGCTATGCAGCAGTGCTGACGACAAAGCAGGAGGATGTATTTGCTATTACTGCTTCATATAAACTAGGCTTCTTAATATTTGAGTTGCCATCATCCACTTCAGTGTAAGGACTGCCCAGGCGGGTAGCCCAGGGACAATTTCATCCCTTGGGCAGTTCTTCAGCTCTGTCCTAATAACCCCACAACACCAATACATGTCTGTCACTTCAGAGAGCTGTACCGATGGTGCAGGAGGGAAGGGAGTGGTTCACATAGTCTGGGTCTAGAACTGCCCAATGCTGGAAATTGCACTGCCAGTTTTTCACTGTAGATTTTTCCGAGCACTCTGGAATGGCAGCTCCCACTGCACAGCCAGGAAGGGCACAGACCCCAGGCCATTTCATACATTGACACACAGCTCTGGAGCCTTTTCCTGTTGTACACTCACTACAACAATGATCAAATTTAGCTCCTAGCAGAATATTTGCAGCAGCAATATCTCCTTCTGTATTCATTTTTTTTATATTGATATATGCTATTTCAAGCAACAAAATTAGATTTTACTGTCTAATCAGGACATTTCCTTATATAAGTAATTGTTTCAAAATCCCTTCCTATTAACACTTGTGCAAGCACACTTTAAAGCATGAACTAGCCAGATGTCCTTAAGTGCATTAAAACCTTTCTAATATATAAACAGACCAATTTTTTATCTTCCATCCATGATCTTATTTTATAAGGAAACAATATTGTTTCAACAATATGTCATGCTCTTTTCTCTTTTGCCTCAAAATACTTCTTTATAAGTAACAAAAATTCTGTATCTTCCAATTGCTATTGAGAATTTACATCAGAAATAGCTATCTCTATGAAATTAATGTCTGAAGGTCAGTGCATCTACTGTCTCTAGTTTCCCTCTCACTTTCCACTCTCAGTTATGTGTTCACACCCCAGCAAACTGGAATGCATATTTTTATACTTTGCAAGTGTTTTGTTACAAAACAAAAGTAATTTACAAGGTATGGTGGTTTTCACAAAGCACAGTCCTTGGCATATGTGTACTGCTTGACCAGCAAGACACTTCTCAAAACTGAAGAGGTTTTAAAGCAGCTGCTGCCTTTACCATGCACCTGTTATTTAAGTAGCCCAAGAAGCCTCCTGCACAGATGTTCTTTGAGGCAGCCCTCCTGCTTTCATGTGATCAGGTAACAGTTGCAGATAATCTCTTCTTTTTAGCTTTTAAAGAAAACAACATTTAGCAATAAGCATAAAAATAGTTGTCAACAGCAAAAGAAAAAGGGAACTGGTAAAGGAAAGCACTCACCGATCTTCAAGGCTCTTCCAGTTCCTAAAAAAAGGGCACTGAGCTTCTACCAGGAAGATGTAGAGCTATGATCAAGGTGATTTCCATTTCTTCAGTCCTTCAGGGCCCAAGGAGTGATTATTATCTGAGCTATTGAGAATTAGCAGCCCTAGTGTGGAATTTTACAAGTTTAAAGGTGGAGAGCCCAAGTTGTCCATTCCATTTAGTTTTGTATAATTTTCTTCTCCAAGAAAGGTTTTACTTTTGTGGTAATAGCATTCCCAATGCAGGCCCAGAGAGACTTGTCAGCACCTGCTACCAACCTCTTTTCCAATTCCTACTTTAAACAAATTCATGAACCCTGCGAGTTTTCAGTGGCAACATTCTGGTCCTTCTTGCCCCAGAAAATAAGGTTTTAAAAATGGTGATCCTAATTTAACTCAGCAAGTGCAAACCTTTAGGGAAAACAACAGAAGATGACCTGTCTAGAACTCTCGTTTGAAAGGATAAAGAGGTTTATAAATCAAGGCTGTAAAAGTGGAGCAAACACAAGCAGCACTAAACGGCCACAAGGAACATGAAGAGAGGGATGAGGCAAAGCCTGGAGCACAGTGAGAGCAGCAATGTGTTCCTGTGTGAATGCAGCACGGCTCCGTAGCACCCAGAAGGGTGGCTGAGAGGGAGGGGCACCGGGATCAAATCCCAGTGATTTCTTAGTGACACTGGGATAAAACCCTAGTGTTTTCCTAATGACACTGAGTTCAAGAACAGACTTCTCCAAAAGCATTTCCAAGGAGCAGCATACATCTATCGTGCCTTCTGCCAGCAGTGAAGCTGGCTTGCACTTCTCAGCCAGCACGAAGGCACCCAGAGACACAGCGAAGCTTCCCACATTTCCCCTCAGACACAGAGAGCAAAGGAGAAGGGACAAGCCAGGTTTGTCACAGAAAGTAGGAGAGACATACAACCAAGGCAATATGAGAGAAGCTACACGAGCCAAATTCTGGTGCAAGGCTCCTCTTCATGCAGAGGGTATTTTTTCCTTTCAGACATGTTTTACTGCCTCAGATCACATTCTTGCTCTGAACCAGACAGCAACCTGTTGGAAAAGGTACCAGCTGCCCCAAAAATGGATTCCTTGCTCTTTTAACTCTGTCTTCAAGGCCTGAACAGGGGCACAAAGGCTGCTAACACCCTTATGGAGAGCAGTGTCAGTGCAGAGGCACCAATTCACAGGTGCCCTGCCTGGTATTTGTGTCGCAAATGCCACGATGCTCTGCAGACAGGGAGCTGGTAGGACAGCTCTGACAAAAACCACAGCAGGATCCTAAGAGAGAGGCAACAGGCATCAGTGGCAACAATGAAGGTGTTGCAAATGGCAGGCAGGAGAGAAGCCTGGCAGAGAAACCAAAAGGAAGGCTGAGGAGAGGGTAAAGTAGAATTTAGAATTGGCAGTGGCACAGGTAAAATTGCCAAGACAACATGCAGTTGTGAAGGCTGACAACACTCTGGATATAATTCCATGTTTACATAGCTGTGACACTGGCTGGAGATGACTTGCTTAAAAAGAGGTACATTCTTTATTAACCCATATGAGGGGTTAATAAAACCACCAGAGGTGCTTCATTTTTTTGTTTAACATTTAGAATGGGAAATCAAGATGTTGACATGCAGACATTTTTATGTAAGCAATGTAAAACAGCTCTGCCACATTTTGTGAGGCTGCAGAACCCATTACCTATCAGGTTCAGGCAGATTTTACAGGCATTTTTTTTAGGCTTCTCTCACAATGAATCCAGCTTTGAAGACAAGCTAAAAGTTCTAGGAAAAACTAACAATAACAGCATCTAGCTGCTACTACATGCAAAAATACCACAGAAATAACCATATGCTATGATTACAGAACAGAAATTGCTCTTTCAGGCATGTTTTAAATTTAAAGAGATAAAACCTTAGTCCCTCCAAACTAGTGCTAGTAAATTGTGTGCATGTTTAGGATGTCATGGTTTCTAGACACTTTATGCTTGTAATCTGCTTAGTCAAGGAAAAGGAAAAATATGAGAAACATGCAAATATTCTTTAGACATGGATCAAACAGGACATCCATTTCAGGCACTATTCCCTCCTGGGTTTATGCTCTCCTGTATGATAAGATCAGCACTGCAGCACATGCTTTCCTGCAAAGATCTAGCTCAGATGAAACCAGAGAAGGAAAACAAATAGGGAGTGGGGGTGTGGTGAGGGGAGGAAGGGAAATCAATAATCAGTTTGAATTATTCATCCCCATGAAATAGGAATAAAAATGCAAGCAAATGCTATCTTTCAAACAGTGATCCCAGGAAAATTTTCTTTATAGAAGTCTGTCTACTGCAAGTTTTTCTGCAGAATCATTAGCACTCACTAAAATTTCAGAGGCAAAGAAGTAGGATTAGGTCAAGCTCAAACCGTTCACTTACCAGAAGGCACATAACATTGTAAATGGTTACTGCCAATTTCCACAATAACTACTGTCAAAATGAAGGGAGATAAAATCCAGAATAGGCTTCAGTTTACAAAAATATGAATAAAACACTGAGATCAGGTCATCTGAAAGAAATATATGTCCTTGTCCTATTGTGTTGTTCAGAAATCTTTTTCCTTTTTTTTTTAACCATCAGAAATTTAAGTCTCATCCAACTTGACCACCCTAAAAAGTTCTACAGATGCGGGCCAACATCACTGGAAAAAACCTCACTGTTTAAAATCAAAACCATTGAGTAATCCCCAAGCTACTACCTTAAGGACAGCCCAGGCTCAGTATTTCTTTTTTAAAATGTAACAAAGAAAAAAATCAATCACACCTACCAAGACACAAAGTACTCAAGAAAACAAAACAAAATATGCTTGTTTTACATTGCGTCCTGAAGAAAGGTCCAACCCTTCCCTAAAGATCTCATCATTATTTTCTATCAAATTCAAGGGTTAATCTTCCCTCAGGATCCATTCAAACAGATCTTGACCCCTCGAATATTCTATATGACAGACAGCAGAGCAGGACTGGCTTAGCTCAATGCACTCCCTCCTCCGTCCTCAAAGGATAAGAAAGATTGTTCCAGGATAAACCCAGTTATTCTTTGCTTCCATATACATTTCAAGATTTTGAATTCTATGAACTGCCAGCAACATTTAACCACAGCATCTCATTGTAGAAGCAAGAGTAATAATTTAGTAAGGCAAGTTCTAACTTTAGAAACCAGTGAATTCACAACTGGAGTGATTTCAACTCTAGGAATTTTGAGCTAAGAAACATGCAAAATTGGAAAGTTAATTTGTGTGGAGATAAAATGCAGAAAACACAGGAAAAACCTTTCCAAACATTATTTTTTACTGTGTTTTGTATAAAGACTAATTCTGAGTAGGAAATAACTATATTGGTTTATTTCTAGTTGAATAATTATATCAAAACAGTCTGGTTTGTGAAGACTTACTCTCAAGTAAGTATGCCTGCATCCGGAATGTTACTGACAGCTTTGCTAGCAGCCCCCACACACACCAGACCTAAGTGATGACAGGAGAAAGAGCAGGTGGATCACAGCAGTGACATGTACTGGCTTGGCTTTCCACCATAGCAGTGTCCCACCACTCCTGCAGCAGAGAAGCCCCACATAGAACATCCATGGCAGAGAGCTCATTCTCCACTATTTACCACCATGACAGCAAGAATTCTTGACTGTGCTGGCTGTTTTCTCTTAATGAACACATTTGCCTGTAGTACTCTGTTTAGGCCCAGTTCTCTTCATAAACAATTTGGGCATATGACTCGAAGGGCTACTGAGTAAGTTTGCCAGTTTTACTAAATTAAGAGTAGGTGTTGACCCCTTTGCAGGCAGGTAAGTCCTGCAGAGAGGCCTTGACAATCCAGAGAGTTGGGAAATCACCAACTGTATGAGGTTTGAGGACAGGTGTTGGATTCTAAACCTGGAATGGGGCGACCCTGGATGTATGGACAGACTGGGGAATGAGAGGCTGGAGAGCAGCGCTGTGGGAAGGGACCTGCAGGTCCTGGTTGATGGCAAGTTGAATGTCAGCAGTGCCTTGGCAGCCAGGACGGCCAAGGGTGTCAGCATCGCTGGCTGGGTGGGTGTCACAATACGAGAAATCTGGAGCTATTAGAGAGCATCCAGAGGAGAGCTACAGAGACGGTGAAGGGTCTAGGTGAGAAGCCATCCTGAGGTCAGACCTCACAGGGGTCTGCAGCTTCCTCATGAAGAGCAGCACAGATCTCTGCTCTCTGTGACAGGACCTGAGGGATAGGCTGGAGCTGTGCCAGGGGAGGTTTAGGCTAGGTGCTAGGAAAAGGGTACTAGCAGCTCAGATTCTAGATGAGATCACTCCACGAGTTCTGTTTGGACCCATTGCCTGCACAAGTGGAGCAGAGCAGCAGCCTTGTTCTCCTTGGCCAAGGGCCTGCCACAGTCACCAGGGCATACGAGCATGAAGTGCTGATTGCATGGCCTGTTCCTCAGTGCCACTCATTACTCAGGGCTGGAACAGAGAGATAGGGCACATTTGCTGGCTGGGAGTGGCTTTCCAGCCCATGAAGCCACCATGGGAAGTGCAGCAGAACCTGATGGCCACGCCGTGAGGTCACATACAGTAAAGGCTCAGCCCCGGTCCTCAGCCCACAAAGGACACAAGCACTGGAGCACCCAAAACCACTCACCTGAGTGCAACACTTGGGTAAACAGGAATTGAGAACAGCTGGTCGAAGACTCACTCCTCGAGCCCACAGCAATACCAGCAATTCTTTAAAAGCAAAGTTAAGGAAGCTGCATTCACAACAGGGTAGAGGTAAACAGACCAAGAAATCTGTCAGAAAATTATACACAGCTTCTGAAACTCACATGTTAAAGATTATTTTCCTACTTAATCCTGCTTCCCCTTTGCTTGTCATATTTATCTTAGCAAGGTCCAGTTGACTAGGAGTAGAGAAGCCTACTCTAAGCCACTGCTTCCAGGCACACTAGAGGAAAGGGGAAAGAACCAGAGTGAAATAATAGTACACAACATATTTATAAGGCTTTCCTTCCAAAATCTAGATGTGACAGATACCAGAATTCCAGCAACATTTAAAAAAAAAAATCACCAAAAACTTGTATTAACTTGTACTAAGTATCTCTAGTTCCAACAGCTCTGCTAAACATGGAACATGAAGATTTCAAAAGTATCGTGTATTAGAACTTCTCTTATTTAGGACGTCTCTGCTGCTGCACCTGCTGTGCTTATAATGCACATGGCCACCAAGAGAATGCTGCCTTTGTCAAACTAAAGAACCGTCACTGCAACACAAAAAATATAAAATCAAACCCACACATACCAAACCTGCTTCCCCCCCCCC
>VZRX01016323.1:97773-110567 GCA_013398075.1 Notiomystis cincta
CCCCCAGTATTCTGTGTGCAACTACTGTGATGGACAACATGAAATAGCTGCCAGAGCACAGTTTAAACAACTGTTTTGCATCATAAAGACCATCCATAAACTGTTATCCAGTGGCTGAGAGCTACTAGTATTATAAGATGGAGAAAATGGTGTTTTTAACAGCCTTTGCTGGTTTTCTGCTGGCATTCAGTGGAAACACTGAATCCTCTTCCTCTCCCCTTTTTTTTTCCCTTAACTAGTTCGCTCAGTACTTAACTGGTTCACTCAGTACTTTGGAAGAATTCTTATTTAAAAAAAAAAACAATATAGATAGGGAAGGACCTCTGAGGGGAAAGGGCAATCAATTTGGCTTGATAGACCACTGGTTTGAACTAGTAATGCATTTCCTTTGATCTTGTTTTTAAAAGCTTAACAGAATCTCCCCCTCAGTACTCTGCAGAGGAGTTTAACAGGAGACCAGCTGAGAAAAATTGGTGTTTTTATAGGAATGATGCTTTCCATGAGTATATCCTGTATGATTCATTAAAGCCTCAGCAATTTCAAATGTAAAACAAGCATGTACAAAAATGTGAGTTGCAGAGGGTAATTTAAAACTTACATGAATTTTAGGGCCCTTTCAGTCAGCAACAATGTTTGGGCAGAACAGCACAAAAGTAAGAAATGTCTGCTGAGCCTCTGCTGAGCTGAAGTTCAAAATAGCTCATTGGGGCTTTAGTTTCTTATTTTCATACTGTAGCCTTTTGGGTGTCACAGTGAGAACCTCAGAACACATGGCAGGAACACAGGAACAGTTTGAAAAACAACAGGCAAACAGAAATGAAGACTGACAGCACTCTGGCCTGCCAAAGCAGCATCAGTATACTGGCATCAGATGCATGAAATGCAGCCCCTCTTCCCATCTACTCATGGGAAGTATCATTCCTATGAAAGAATTTTTCACAATTGCTCTGGTTCTGTTAAGCTCCTCTGCTGAATAATAAAGGGAAAATTCTGTTCAGCTTCTTAAAAGCAAAGAGAACTCTGAGGATGTGTAATGTCCAGAGAAGCTCTCTTAGCAAAAAAGCAAAACCATATAAGATCATAGATAAAAATGATGCTTTTACCAACTTTAGCAGATGTTTTAATGCTATCTCATTGTAAAACTAAGCTCTGCAGGTTAAATAGAGCCAGAATCATTCAGTAAATATTTCTGTTTTGTAGTTGAAAGAAATTAAAATATGTTAAGAGACAAGGAGATTTTAACATTAATAGTGGTGGGAGACTGCAGCATTCAGACCAAGCCTGTGCAAAAGATAATTTCTGGTACAAGGCCTAAGATTGACTAGGAAGCTCTCAGCTTCCAGTATGAGCTCCACTAGTCTGGCATTTAAGTCCTAGGAGACTGGAAATCCCATCAGGAATAAAGATTCAAACAGAATACTAAATTAATGTCGATCAGCATGGCTTTACAGAAAATATGATCTTCCCTTTTAATAAAACCCAAATAAGTCTGTCAAACTCTCAAAGGTTGTATTGATATAGTGCAGTCATTATGTCATATAAGCCTACACTGTGACTTGTGCTGCTTACTGAAAAGGAGGAAGGCAGACTGGTGGCCAAGCTTATGGATAGCACCAAGTATGGCTGCAGATGAACTGCCAGGGAAGCTTCACAATGCTGAGTTTCATTTGCCCCTTTATTTATCAGTATAAATAACATATAAAGTTATATTAACTCTTGCTAACCAGAGCTAACTATTACCACTGGGGTGTCTTGAGGTTATGATAACTTCAGTTCTATTAACAAGTCAGCTCACTGCTCAGCAGCAGTCAGAAAGCAATAGATATGTTAGAAATTAGGAAAGGAAGAAAAAAAATCTTGTGCCACTGTGTAAATGCATAGCTCTACCTCACTTTGAACACTACACACTTCTGTTCCCAGCATCCCAAAGAGGTAGATCTGGAAGGCATTCATAAAAAATATAAACCCAAAGGTATAGAATAGTTTCCCTATAAGAAACCATTAGGTAAGTCTGGCTTCTGCAATCTGGAGAAATCATGAGAAGGCAAATATGCCAGACCTGTAACACAACCAGACTGGACAGGATTGCCCAATATAGGAAGGTATATCAAAATGAGACCAGGAAGCAATATGAATCCAAGCAAATAAGATGTGGATAGGTTTCTTCCTCTGACAGGTCAATGAACTGTTCTATTCCTTGCTTCCTCTACTTGCAGGGAAAAACTGAAAAACTTTGTGGAAGTTGAAAAGTGCTGTTCCTAAACAGAAAGAAAACATACTTCTCCATGAGCTGGAAAGAGATATAAGCCAGGATACTACAAGGAAGAAATGTTTTATGTACTCATCTTACACTCCTGCATATGCATCCATTTTTTGTCACTGTGCTGGGTGTGCCTTGAACTGGCTTCCACTGGTACCACTACCAACGCTAACATGCAGCAGCCTTAGAGAAGCTGTATTCCTACAGAACACATGAGTAGTTGATTAAAGTATGTCTAAACTGGTAGATCTTGGTGATGCTTGCAAGTCCCACAGAGATATTCTTTACCAGTTATCTAGGAGAAAAACCTAAAGATGTTTTTGACAAGAATCAGCTGGAAAAAACAATGCTACAATGCTTGGGATTATTGCAGCCACGTGTAACAACAAGAAACACAGGCCATGCTTACAGCCTGGGAAGCTATTTTAGTAGACTGCAATTCGTGGGATCTTTGAGGTCATGCTCAGTGTGGTTACTATGAAAGTAAATGCAGCCCTCAAGCACACAAGGAAGAAGCAGAGAAGCTGACAAGTGCTTGCTTTTGTATTTCTCTGGTCAAAAGTATGATGGCAGACAAATGGTACAGGACAATTAATTGCTCAAAGACTAGAAATCGCATCAAAAGTCCAAAGAATCATTGTTGCATCTGTGGGGGAAAAACAAAAAGTAATGTTAGCCACTGACTTTTTGCTACCTGAATGTGCAAATTTAGGACATAGCAGTACTTTTATTAACAGCCAAGAGCTGAACAAAATCCATCACTCAGTACTCTATGTTACAGAAATCTCTAGCAAGGGGTCACAGCTGTGGGGAACATACACTTTCACTGTAATCTAATTTTCACAAGCAGTTGGTCTTTTGCCTCCTGTCTAGAACAGCTTTTGCTTGAACACACAAACTTACCATCTGTATTATCTAGAAGCTATAATTTGAATAAACAAGGCAGCTTTTCTTACTGTCATGCACTTGAGACTCCCCACTGAAGACTAAGTAAGCAGTGCAGTAGGAAAAAGCCTATGGCACAAGCTGCACTCCGAGCCATTCCAAGCACCATGAAGAAGTTGAATCACTTGCATGAGTAAAAACATTACCTATGGGATATCTGTTAATGTAAAAGGAAGATCAAATCCAGACTTTGAGATAAAGATGTGCATGGTGGGCTTGTGCTTTTGTCTTTTCCTCTTATCAGATTTGTAACTTAACAACCTGGTTTAGTGCCAGGACTAAAAGACCCAGACTTTTCACTGTTGCAAAGCCGAATACATAGAAGCACAGAACAGCCAAGGTTTGAAGGGGCCTCCAAAGATCATCTGGTTCAACTTCATGAAAAATGAAACATACATTATACATCTAGCACCCTGTTCAATTACACCTTGAAAACTTGAAAACCTGAAAACCTTCAGTGATGAGACTCTCGTGTCCCTGGGAGGTTTTTCCTTGTGACTGATTTTTCTCATAGTTAAAAAAAAAAAAATTCTTACCTGACTTCAATACTCTCCCAATGCAACTTGCACTCACTGCCCCTGTGAAGGGAAAGTTTCCATCCTCTTTGTAGCTACCTGTATGTTCCAGAAAGGCAGTAAAACCAAATTCTTCTCCTAGACTGAGTTAAAAGCCTTCTAGTGGTGCTCCTCTAAAAGACAGCTGCCTTCAGGAACTGTAACATAACTTTGCCACATTCTCAGGGACCTGTGGCAGATATATCTATGTCCTCAACTGGCACAAAGTGTAAAGCAAAGGCCTCAGTAGGATGTGAAGAATGAGTGTTAGGCTGAATATGAAAGGCTTCAGAGCCTGAAGGCCATCTGCTGACAAGGCAGCTAGTTATTCAACTGTTACTGATGCCTTTCAGTATAAAACATTGTGTTTGCAAAGGAAAATGCAAGCTAATACTTGAAAGTCTTTAGTATTTCTCATAGTCCTTTTACAGAGGCAAGAAAAGTATATCATCAATTATTTGTTCCTTCAGATTCAACCTACATGGTGTTTTTAATAGCTTGATTTTCAATTACATCATTAGTTACTTTTAAAACATTTATTGAAGACCAACACAAAGTACAACTTGAGAGAAAAGACCACTGGGATGGTAGTTGAGGTATTTAAAACCCCCTAGACAGACTGAAAGCAGCTGCTAATATTCATGGAGTTAACTGTTTTCAGAAAATGTAGTTTTCTCTGAACATCAAAATCAAAAGATATCAGAAAGCATACTTCCCTTGTGCTGAGGAAGAATTATTTTGAGCATTTCACCTCACACCATGTCACTTTTTATTTGAAAGAGACATTCCCTCCTGGTTTTAAAGAACTCTTAACATCCAGTGCAAGGAGACACTGCCCATGATCTTAAAATACTCTGGCAGCCAGTGGCAACTGAGAGTTGTGCAGAAGTGCACCTGGGGCTGCCCTTAGCATACCAGAGGGCACATTTCTGTTCATTTTTCCTCCTCACATCATGCTTTCCTTCCTTCAGACAATTTATTAGCATCCAGAATCTCCAAATACATCCACACTTGATTTCTTGCTGTGCCTCCCATCCATAACCTGTGAACTATGTTGTGAGATTACCCCCACAGCAAGGGCCATGGTGTCTGTGGTACTCAGACAACAGACAGCAAGTCTGTGTGGGAAAAAAAGAAACTCAAAACCCCAACAATAAATCAACTTCCATAAGATGCATTCAGTCTCACTTTACTATTACAAGCTCTGCCCTCAGCTTTTCTCTTCTTGATTGTACTGCATTTGAGACTGATTTGTTCCTTATCATCTTTAAGCAGACTAAAAGCTTGTCTGAGGGATAACTGTGCTGTCTCCATTCCCACAGAACACTGCAGTTATATATTAATTTCAGCTGCAAACACTATGCATTAACATCCTACAAATACAGTTTGGAAATAACTATTGCAACCGAGTGAGAAATTGCAAACAGGGAAGTCTTGGGATATTCTGGTAGGTAGACTTCTTTACTTAGTCATATTGTATTACCAGTCTCCATCTTTTGTCTCTTGCCAGTGGTGTCAAACATTTACTGGTTGCTACAAGTCTGTCAAGTGAGACACCTTCTGCATTAAATAGAAGGTCAAAGAACTGCTGTGGCTTTATAGTAACTGCTGTGCTCCAGCAGACTTCTCCCTAATCACAGACTGCAAACATCAGCCTCCAATTAATGCAGGTCTGAAAAGAATAGTTTTATCCTTCAGATATTCTACTCAGCATACCAGTGTGGAGGTACATGTCCCTGCACAAGCCAGACTGGGATCTTTCAAGTAGTATGGAACCAAAACAACGTTAGCTGGAAGGGATTTCAGGAGAGCTCTAGTACAGTCTTCTGCTCAGAGAAGCTAGCACCAAGCTATGAATGCCAAGAGGAAAATCAGTTGCAGGCACTCTTCCCTTTGCCCACACTAGGAACAAGAGGGTAAGTAAAGTGCAGAGCCGAACAACAATTAAAAAGTTCTAGTTTTGTGTATGTTCATCTGGAGAATAGTGATGAACAACATCTTCAGAGGGCTGTTACAGGATATGCAGCAAAAAAAAAAAAATTAGAAAGATTCTTTACCATCAAAGTAGTCAGTAAAAAATAGCTGCTTAAGCTGCAAAGCTAAAAGAGCATTTAAAACTGCAGCTATATTCCAAAGGGTATTATCTGATGGTACATATGGAATGCAGACAAGACTGCTCCCAGTTTACATTTTGAGCTGCGTCTAGATTGTATTATCAGTTGTGACCTGAAATTTCTCTTTTAGCAGTGTTTCCCACTTCCTCCCCACAAAACATGCCATAACCATAATTCACTGCTGTTCACTGAGAGAAACTGCCTGCATGCAAGACCTACCACCATCAAGTAAATCCTGGGATTATAGCATAACTCCTCAATTTAAGCCTTTCAGCATTCAAAATACACTATCACCTGCACAATCTTCCTGTACAGACTGTCATTATTTTCCACAGTCCCATACAGCTGCTTAACACATTTTAAATAGCCATTATTCTACACAGACTCCTTTTGCCTCTGACAGATCATCTTGCTGCATTTCAAGATCCATGCTTTCTGAATAAACATAGGTCCAGACAGGAAATGTGCAAGTATCTTGAGGCAAAGCTGCTCTCTAGACCCCTACAATCCCAAAGCCTTTCTCTGTCTGGCTGTTCTGGCCTTAAGTGCTGCCAGGGAGATTTATTAGAGAAATTGTGTGTACACTTGCCACAAACCAAGGAGCCCCTATAATAATACCTCTGGTCCAAAGACAGATCCATGTCTGCTAGATCCCCAGGCCAGAATCTCTCACATCTCTACTGCTAAGCACATAAGAAGCAGAAGCTGCTGAGAGACAGCTCTGCTTCTCCTTTCCCAAAAAATGTAGTAGAGCAAAGAGATACTGTGCAGAGCTAGCTGGAATGTATAGTCCCACAGGAAACTCTGCAGGTGTGTAATGATGGCTCTAAAGACTGGCAGCATAACTAACAGAAGGTTAAGCTGCAAGCCTCCAGTTCAGGACAAAGTCTCTACATACAGTTTGTATCAGAGCTTCTGTTTACCCATCCTTCTGTCAGTAACTTCTGTATACCAAAGCCTGGCCCCTAATTCTGTGGCCAAAAGGCTTTCTTAAAAAGACTTCATAGACTTAGTTTCCCCAAATATTTTTGCTTGGTAGACTAAATTACTCATCTACATGTTTGCTGATCTCTTTGAAGAACTACAAGACATTTGAAGAGCAGAACCAATAGCGACTATTCCCAGATAGACACTAACCCTGCCTTTTGTTGTGGTTGCTGCTGTTTTGCTGAATAGGCCTGACAGTTGATTAACAGACTTGCAGTTCCTCACATCCATCACAGAAACCTCTTCATAGATGGTTAAAAGACTTGCAACTCCATCACAGAAACCTCTTCATAGACTGCCAACACATTCATCACCCTTTGCTCCTCAGGAACCAAGCCAGGGCACATTCATCACCCCTTGCTCCTCAGGGACTACACTAAGGAACTGAGTGGGATACATTCTGCTAACATGAATCCAGATATTTCAACTCTGACTTAGAAGAATTCTTGGGCAAACATTATACTCATGGTAACTTATTAGTGCTCTAGTCTATTTGTACTATAGGTCCTGTTACAGCTGCTTCAAATTGAGACATCTGCTGAGTGTTTCAAATGATATATTTCATACACATTATATTAATCCCATAAATGTATGCACACGCACACAACTGTCTTGCAAGGAGGGAGAATTTCCATCCCCAGGTTAAAAAGTCACAGAGAAGGTGAGACCTCTCAGTAAATGGCACATTTGAGAAGAGTCCAGGTATTTTCTTTCACAGCTGTCCATTAGGAGAACAGCTTCTCCAACTGGAAAAATTTAGAAGCTTTGACAAGAATGCAAAACATACAGTGAGCTATAAGATGGTCTTATATAAACCAGGTTTTGCAAGTGTCATCTGTGCTTATTATAGTAACTTCACATATGTTACATAAAAGTATTATAAACAGAGTTCAGGCTTTTCACAGGCTAAGCAAGCATAATTTCTAATGTTTAATGTCATTTCTATAATGCTCTTATTCATTGTTCTCAGAAAAGGGAGCTAGGCCTTCAAAAAGAGGAATCCAGAAAGTCATTTGGCTATTCTTATACACTACTTGCAACACCTTTTGTGCATAGGAAAACATATTCTAAAACCTAACAGGAAGAGATTGATAATAAATAGCTTACAAAGTAAACTATTTTGTGCCATCTGAATAAGATACAGAAGATAGATAGATAGATAGATAGATAGATAGATAGATAGATAGATAGATAGATAGATAGATAGATGAATTCTAAGTTCTAACTAAATTAATAGGCTTTAAACCAGCACACATTTCTATTTAACTCTATTCTCAGTAGTAAGATCTGTAATTTTAAGGTAAATTCATTGCATTCAACATACTCTTAAAGTTGTTTTTCTTTAGCATTCAGCTCTGCAGAATCCTGGGCAAACAAGTCACTAATTGAATCACAATCAGTTTTATTCTTTGTTGTTGGTTTGGGGTTTTTTTCCAGATCCAAACCAAGAGTTAAAAGTTAATATATATAAACCAAAAAGCTGACCTTTGACTTCAGAAGAAAACTGAGCCAGATGTCGTGTTACAAAGAGCCGCAGTTGGTGATTCAGATCACAGTGGAGAGTATTAATGTTCCAGGAACGAATTCCTGTCATTAAAAGAAAAAAAAAGAAAAAGAAAAAGTAAGCTGTCATTGTCATCTATTTACTCCAGAAACAGTAGTGGAGAAAGAGAAGCTAGGAGAACACACAAGGACCAGGGATGCTCTACCAGATGAGCATACTTAGGATTGAGAGGTCTTCAGAAGTAGAGGACCATGAGACACTCACCTTCCATAAAATATTTCTTCAGAAGGACATGCAGTGAACAAGTCTCCATTCAACTTGGACTTCATGCAAGGGAAACCAACAAAAGACGAGGCCAAATGAATTACACTACTGCCTAACCAGACAAATACATGATGTTAGTTTTACATCTGCACTCTCCAGCACTGGTCACCAGTAGAGATGGGTTATGCTACTAAAAAGCTCAGAGACATCAGCTTCTTTGATCTTATAGCCTGTGAATTCTTCAAGTCAAAAAAGCCCCTCATCCCTCCAACTTGCTCTGCCTAATCACTCCTTCAAAGATGCTGATCCCACTGAGACCATTTGAATCTGTTCTTTAATCTTTATAATATTTGCCAGCTAATTGCCCTCCTCTCACAGCAGGAAGGTGCTTCTGCTCCCAGAGAAGTGGCACCAAGCCATACTGTGGGAGTCACCTTCAGACCTCAATGTCAGTAGGTGTACATTCTGGAGGATACCAAACACTACAGACCACAGATCTTCACATCCCAGGAGGGAGCAGCCTTTCTTAGATGCTGTGACTCTACACTGTGCCACAGTGAACAAAAGCAGGACATCACTGTGAATCCTTACTCCAGCATTTGGTGCTGATGCCTGCTGATGTTCAGATGTTGAAGGCCAGTGCCACAGACTTCTAAGGTTAACTGAAACAAGAATTTCAGCTCTAGTATTTATTGATGGAGTCCTCACTGAGAGTTCTTTCACCATCTCTCTTGCATAAAATACAAAGTTTAATGCCTCTATTTTCTGCTTTCTTTCAAGGGAAGCATGTGAATTTTCCATGGAGATATCATTCCCATTTACTGCACTTCTAGTTCTCTATGTTGTGCAACAGCTTTTGGGAGAGGATCCTCAAGGATACATGCTCCAGCTTTCTACACATACCAAGAGACAGTAATCATTGCATCACACAGGTCAGTAGTCTCAAGGCCTGTAGAATCTACAGCTGCTAAAAAACCCTTTGTGCTTAGTTTCTTTTTCTGGTGACAGCTGACACAGTAGAGTAACAAAGCTTATTTATGAGCTGACAGTCTGCACTTCAGACTGCACAAAACCCCCTCAGTAAATCATCTGAACTTCAGGGAAAAAAGAAAAGAGAAGAAACAAACAAAAAAACAACAGAAAGCCAAACAACTTACCAGAACAGCACCTTTCAATTTGGACATGGGATACGAACAAAACAAATAATAAAGAGACATGGAGCAAGAAGATGGATAAAATGTTCTCCTACACTACACTCCAGGAGAGCATAGTTGTTTACAAAAATGTCCAGTATAAGAGAATCTTCATGCAGTACTTATGAACATTCTGACCTGGACAGGAACAAGGTTGCACTCTGCAGGGCAAATCCTGCTGACTAGCTGCTGTGTCATGGTCATCGTGTCCTACTGCAGCAATAAGTGCTATTTGAGGCACTGCTACTTCGTCCAGGATGCAGAAAGAAGAGATGCTCTTTCAGAGCAAGGAAAGAAAAGAGTCAAATTATCTCACTTGTTCTCATACTTGCAACAATTTATTCAACATTTTTTTCCCTACAGGTAGGCTAAGTTTACTTGTAATCTCTCCCATTTGCCACAATTCCAATTTATCACTCCATGGCACACAAGTCAGAACATTGTCTTTGCTGATTATAATCCTCTACCATGAGAGCGCAGAACATAACACAATAAGGGTAAATATTCAAGCTCTTTGCACATGCAAAGCCTAGGCAAGGGACCATGTGACTCATCAGTTTTCTATCTCATTCTTTATGCCCTTGTGAATGTTTTATTTCCTGCTGAGTAATTGGCTTAAAAGAGTTGTCATTTCTCCCCAGTACCAGACTTAGTCTTCCAGATATTGTTCCAAAATTGGACAAAAATAACACAGAAACAGAAAAATAAGACTAGCATTTATTAGGCAGTATTTTGGAAAAAGTGTTTTTCAGATGTCCCACAGATTGACAATGTCACAGCCTACGAAGCTCTACACCTGGAAATGAGCAAGTTCCTGTAGCCACTATTGCATTCTCCTGAACTAAGGTATAGAACGAAGTCTGGAAAAACAGACTTTTTGTATCAGTCAGAGCAAGAGATTTATTGACTGAAAAAAATATCTTTGGTTGCTTTTTGTTGGTTGGTCAGGACTTTTTTGTTGGTTTTTTTTGTATGTGTTTTGGGTTTGTTGATTTTGTTCTTTGCTTGTTTGTTTTTGGTTTTTTTATTTGTTTGTTTTTGTGCAGACAAGGTGCCACAGCCAACAGAACAGACACAAAACAAACCCTAGCTTTTTCATCCTGCTATTCACTGCTCAGCAGCCTGTTCTACCCTCACGTGAGCCCTCTACAGCAGCTAACTCTTAAGTGGGAACCATAATTTCCACATTTCTTGAATTCCTTGAATCAAGAGTGCAGCTGTATATGACATCATAATATGCTGACTATTGACAGGTCTCAAGATTGCTGTCATTTTAGGTATTCTCATTTTTCATATCTATCTCTCAATTTGTAAGTATTGGTCCATTTTAAGAAGAGGTCATTCTCCCATTTCGTAGTGGGGAAACCTCTAACTTTCTGGAGGTCCCTACTCCATGTAAGTGACAGAGGAAAGACTGAAATCCAGGTTTCCAACTCCCTGAGAGATTCGCTTCTACTTGCCAGTAACTCACTAATATCGCTGAAATGGCTCCCTCTCATTCAAATGAAAGAAGTGTTTACATTTGGCAGAATTTCAGCACCTTTCTAGTCAGAGAAGGGCAACTGTAGAACTTATTTCTACTGTGTCAGTTACAATTTATATTGCAAACAGCATGTCTGTCCTCTGCAACTTCTCAGGTCACTGACATATGACTGCAGAAACAAAGTGAAATCCATCAGTTCACAGTCTGATCTGTCACCATTTCAGATTCAGAGAATGGATAAGGATGTAGGTTGGCACCTCCTTAGAGAAGTGCCAAGTGACGGTGATCACCCTGCTGTGCAGGAAGTAGGAGTGGCCCCTTCAAAGAAGGTCTTTCAGAGGCCAGATGGTCATAATCAGATCTACCACTCCTGACTAAAGCCATCCCTTGAAAAAGGGAATGAAACACTGCTCTCGAAGAAGTGATTAAGTGGCCTGCCAACAGAGATAGCTGGAAAAGATGCTGAAGTGAAGAAATTGGACAATATTTGACATTTTTACACCTCACCCCTTTCTTAAATTGCACTGTCCATCTGTTCTTCAGTACTGCTGATGCTTGCAAAGAAAACACAGAATTATCTCTGAGTAACACAGTTTGACCAATAATTATGACCGTTATCCCTGGCATATTTCAAACCAATGTGTCTCGGAAATGGGGGGCTGAGGGGAGGAATGAAGGTGAGTCAGAAGGTTGTTACTTTATTTCTCAAAGGTGTACTAACTGCTTATTAGAACAAGGATTCCCTTAAGGTCCTGATGTAGTTGATCAGCTCTCCTTTGTCTTATTGTCAGAAATTATCAGAAACTGCCACAAAGGAAGAACTATCATCTCACTACCTCCTTTCCCCTTACTTCTAGACAACACTACATCTACTACACAAAGACGAATACATTGCCAAGGCCTCTGAATAACAGAGAAGAAAGATATTATGGCCTGTGTTATGGCAGTCCCATCCTGTCCCATTGTGTCATTCCTGAAGCACTTCACTGTGTGCCTTGTCCTCCCTCGCTCTGGTCCATGCAGTTGCTCTATAGACAGGGAGAGGCCATACCACAAGAGACCCCTGTTCACAGCTGTCCCTAGGACCACAGTGAACAGTCCAGCAAGACAATTCCTCCCTCCAACAAGACACAATTTTGCGGTGAGATGGAAATAAGATGTAATCTACCACACCACTGATAAAATAAAGACTGAGCGGAAAGAGAACCATGGAATGTCTTTAAGCTTTAAGACGTTCGAAAACCGCGTTAGCTGCATGTCACTAATGCATATAAAGCAGTGATCAGGGGAGAGGAAAAAAAACCGGATGCCGTCTGACGCCGCAGCGAGCGGCCCCGCACTGCGCCGGGGATCCGAGCCCGCCCGGCCTCGCCCTCCGCCTGAGCCACTGCCGGGCCCCACGGCTTCGGCCTCGCCCTCCGCCCCGCGGTCCCGACAGCGCCCCGACCCTTCCCGCAACCGCCGCCCGAGGGCCTCCGCCGCCGCCCCTG
>VZRX01016323.1:119122-163193 GCA_013398075.1 Notiomystis cincta
TGCCGGCTCGGCGGAGCCCGAGCCCCGTGCTGGTGAGCGCCCGGCGTGGTGGCAGCACCGCCTGGCCTTGCCCGGCCCGGCTCTGACGCGGCCCTCGCCTCTGTCTTGCAGGACATTGTCTGCGGTCCTGCCGCCAGCCGGGCCCCCGCGGGTGGCGGGGCGCCCCGGGAGCGACCCGCAGGTAAGGATGGGGCGCGGGGTCACGGCGGGTCCGGGTACCGCGGTCGCACTGACGGCGCTGTGCTTGCAGAGCCCATGGAGAGCCCGGCCCGCCCGAGCGCCTCTGGACCGTGGGGCTGCGTAGCGGAGGAGGCTCCACCGCCCGACGGGGAGAGCAGGTACGTGCGGTGGGCCGGGCCGGGCCGCGAGAGCCGCCATCCGGAGGCTCTTGGCCGCCGCCTCTCCGGCCTGCTGAAATCTCTCTCGTGCTGAGGACAGGCCGAGAAGGCGGGCTCGGTGCTGTAGTGGCCAAGCGCGGCCCCGGCCGGGTGTGCAGTGCAGAGGGCTTGGAGCGCCTGGTCGGTGCCAAGTGACCCCTCAGAACACGAGCCGCGGGAAGGCGGCCTGCAGGAACCCCTGCGCGACCTTAGCGAATCTCTCTGTTGCAGTGCCCTTGGAAAGGCCAGGGATCGAAGTAAAGGTGATGTTGAGGACTGTGCTGCTTCGCCATGTGTGGAAGGTAACTTGCCCGTTTCAGGTCCGTTTTTTGTGTTTTGAATCCGATCGTCTGTGCAGTTTTTCAGTTGAGCTGACTCACTTGTCTCACCAGGGGTAATTGTGCCGGTAGTAGTAGTTCAGAAACTGGCATCCTCTTCTGGAAGTTGATTTGTATGCTTTGGTGTTTGAAAAAAATATTTTCAAATGATTGATTTTTTATTTTTTTATAATAGATCTTCGAGACTGAAGGTAGTTTAACAGAAGCAGGAATACATTGCAGTCATTAGGAAATGGAGCCTTATTGTGAACTGGCATAATGGTTGTCATCAGAGGATTTTCAGACAGGCTGTGTATTATCAAGATTATTTTCTCACCATGGAAAGAAAGTCTGCTGCAGTTCCTAATGGCATTACATAAGCCCTTTCTGATTAATACTGGTTTCTGAGTTACTGGCCACTGCCCCATTCTGTTACCGTATTTTAAGTAGTACAATTGAGATCAGATTAGTTAGTTTATTCAGAGTTTCAGTAATAGCCTAAAGACTTTGCATGTTGCCCTTGCAAAAGTGATAGATGGCTCTTGAATTTTTTTTTATATATATTTGTAATGGATGTCTGGTGTTAGATACAGGCATGTCACAGCTGCAGTTCGGAGTCCTAGAGCTGTCACAGAGCCAGGACTTGGAGAGTGACTTCATGCCCAATGAGGAAGACGCTAGGCATCAGCTTCACTCTGGACCTGCTGTCCTTTCTTCCAGACTTCTGAAGAACGAGTCTAAATATGGTAAGTGAAAATGATCATAGGTGTCTTCTTGCTGCTGTGTAGATTCTCTCTGGTTTCTTTAAATTTTAAATGTTATGGTTTTTTGACAGGAAATACTGTATTAGTAGTTTTCAGAAATACAGTATTATTAGTTTTCAAAAATGAATTCACAGCTCACTGGTAGTTGCAAAGAATTTTGCCCCCTCTTTCCTTTGGGCTAATTCATTTGTTTTCTTGTACCTGTCCAACAGCTATCATTGATTCTTTCACTTCTCCTTCTTAATTTGTTTCCAGAATATTTAGACAATCTGATATTGAATTCCCTCCCTGGTAAAAACCTCATCCTGTATTTTTTTTTTCTTCCTTGTTATCATAGATAGTTCAAGATTAATTTTTTTCCATATAAGGCTTGCCTTGGTATTTGTGTAAATTACAGACCTACGCTTTCTTGTATGGATATTAATCCAGGTGACGTGAGTAACAAATATTTTTCTTTTCTCTCTTCCTAGAACTGTGTGGGGACAACACAGAAACTGACTCCAGCATGGAAGCACATACTGCTTTGGAAAACCAGGCAGAGAATTCTGAAAGGTAAAACAATCTATCTTCTCTGTAGGTCTCTTGTGGCCATTCTGGAAGCTGAGTTGTGCCTTTTTTTACTAGATATTTAGACATGGGAGAGGGTTCAAGGCAAAAGAGAAAGGTAAAGGGAAAGATGACATACTGCGGAGACCTTTTTGCAGCAGTGCTGGCTAAGGAGTGCTCTCAGCATTCCCTGGTGAGAAAAGATGTAATGTTAAACTCCTAAACACAAAGATATCAGTAGGTTTTTAAGGACGAGTTCACTGCATAATAAAATATGGCAATTATTTTCCTAAAGTGTTGTGACCGGAATATACTAGCAGCGATAATCCATTTTAAGTCACAGAAGTTATCTTGAAATAACTTAATCACTCTAGCATGGGCTTTAGCTGCACAGGAGAAATCTGGAGGCTAAATGGTGGGTGTTCCAGGATGCTTTTGCTATTGTAAGCTTTATGGTTTTAACTGTTTTTAAGTGTGAAACTTCAGTTTGTTAAATAGTATTTATTTTATCTGGAATAAAATTTACATGATATTTAGCTCATCTTGTATTATTGTATTCTGTGGCAAAATAATATTAAAGAGGTGAAATAAAATTCCTAGATTCTGCATTGAATAGAAGTCAGTAGAACAATCTGCATTCCATCTAAGCATCGCTTAGATTGGTAGAAAACAATTCTGAAAGTATAATTTACCAAAGATGAAAATGTTACTCTGTCAGGAGAAGTTGGTCTTCCTTCTTCTCTCCTTTTTTTTCCCCTGTGTTATACATGAGTGACTACCTTCTATCTGTTACTTATAGATTTTCTTTACGATGTTGTCTTACTTCATATTTTGAATTTCAGGTCAAAGACTGTGTCTTGCATTTCCAGAACTCTGCAGGGAGCAGAAGAGCATACCAGAAAGAAAATGCCTGTCAGTGACGCCAGTAAAACTGAGGAATCCCTTGCTTCTGGCCATGAGGAGTCAGAGATCTTGTCAACTCAGGAAGAGATGTTTCCTGAGAATCATACAACAGGTAACAATAGACAAGCAGAACCAAAATGTTCATCCCAGAGATAGTTATAAACATCATATCTACTTGATCTTTATAGACACATAGTGTTTTAGGGTGTAGGGTGTTGTGAGTATTTTTCATGTAATTTCTGCTAAAATGGAGAACACTTTGGAAATGAAAGGCCACAGCCTCATTCACTATAGTATGAAACAATGTCTAAATGTCACTTCCTGTTAGAACAGTTATGTTAAATGCATTTAATTTCTGTTCTTTCTCTGCCCCTTGAAGAGCAAAATCAAACCCCAACTTTTACCCTCTTCTGAAACTCAGATAATGCTCAGCCTTTGTAGTGACACATCAGTGTGGATAAGTAGTGTAGGCAGACTTTGCCCAGTGGTGTCTATACTGTGTCTGATCTTGTGAATGAACTTTCTATATCCAGAAGATTCAATAACAACCTTCTCCTCACACTGAGTCAGTGGTCAGTGCAAGGTGTCTTTTCTTACAAGAACCTTGCCTATATTTGTATTCTAGTGCTGGATCAGATGTGCTGATATTAGAGCCATTGGGAATTTTTTTAAAATTCCCAGGTAGGAAGACTTGTACAGTCTAAAAGATGTTCAAATTTTTCTTTTTCATCTGAACTATTTTGTGCTCACATTTCACATACTGAACTTTCATGTGCAGTCCTTCACCAGCTCTGAAAATCAGCTTGTCGTTGCCTATCCAAGAAGGAGTTATGCAGTAGAATGAGTGTAATTCCTCAGAATTTTCTGTTCACTGGGGTTTTTGACCATATTTCTATCTTTATTTCCTTCTGTTCAAAGCCACTGCAGGGAGTGGCTGTCTTATAACCAGGGTGGAAGAGGGAAGTTCTCTGGCGTGTACCCCTGCCCGCAGTCTGCAAGTCCTGCAGCTCTCTGGACAGGCATTCCTTGTGCAGGAGGGTCATTCCATGTAAGCAAAAAACCCCAAACTCTTCCAAGAACTTCATTGCAGTAGTGCATTCCCCCTCCTCTCTTCATTATTCAAAGATTTGTGCTTGATTTTAAGCAATCGTTGTTTTAATTTTGCACTATGAGAGGAGCATAGCCTTATTTTGCAGTGAAATGAACTAATGGTGGCCACGTGAGCCCTGACTGTGGCTGGTCTCTTACTGGTGAACACCTGACACTCGCCTTTCATGAGAAGAATCGTACTGTGATGAGCTGGAGTTTGATAAGGGGAGAACTTAATGCATTTTTTTAGTGAGGTGTGGTTTTCATTGCCATGTTTCCTTTTGGTCTGCAGTGCCTCTTCAGGCCTAGTTATTCCTCCTCCTGTTTCCTTTGGACCCAATGCCCTTGTCCCCAGCAGTCCTACGGAACAGGAGCAAGCAAAAGGTAACATTTTTCTGCGTACTGTCTGTGGTCATGCTTCTGTGCACTGGTTTAGTCAGAACTTGCAGCCTTTTCAAAGCCTGTTAAAATTATATTTAAAGAATAAAGCAGGACTGAGAACAGTGAAGGGGTAGATGAAAGAAGATCTATATTTGTGACTGTTGTTTATGATTCTCCATATTCTCTATCTCTGTTGATATTTCCTGCGTAGCTAACGTAATAAAATTAGTACTGTTGACTAGTACCCCTTCATTTGAAAGATGGGAAATGCTTTGTATGGCTTACAGATTTCTGCTGGCAATTATCTTCCCTCTTTAGGGACAAGCCATTCTTGCTACAGGCAGATAGCTATATTAAGTCTAAACTGTTAGGGCAATAGGAAGGACAGATAAGAATTACATAATGTAAATTATTTTACCTTAATGTAGACAACTTGCACAATATTTGTAAAACCTTTCATATGCTATAAGTGTATATCCTAGAATGTGATACCTAAAGAGAAATTATTTGATATGATAACAACCTTGTTTGTTAAATATTTTCTCTTAAGCACTCATTTATCATCAGGGTTGAGATACTCATTTGTGCAGGCTTTTAATGTGATACAAAATCAACTATTCCTTTCTGTGATACTCCTGTCACAGAATGTGAAATACTCACTTTTTTCTAACTGTAGAAGTTCTAGACCTGTAGCAAAATAGTCATATAAATTTGTAGCGAAACCCTTGCTTCCCCCTTTGAAAGTAAGAATATAGATGGGTTTGTTGATCTTTTTTTTTCACCTACAAAATGAATGCGCCTGGAGACAAGGTTTTACAAAGTTGAATACACCCCTGAAGACAAATCTTCTAATAGAATGTTGGAAACTTAGGTATAACACAAGGATTTAGTGCTAATATCCTTTCTTCTCTTTCTAACCAGATGAACAGATGGATGTATCTATCCCTGCAGAAGGAAGAGAACTGATGCAGAAGCAGAGAGGAGATATGCAGGTTGAGATGGCCCTCCCTTCTATCCCTCCAAGACCTCTTGTTCAGCCACAGGCTTCAACTCCAATGTCCCAGAGTGCCCCAACCTTCTTTCCTGGATCTTTACCTGTACCATCACAACCAGAATTCTCTCATGTAAGGGTTGATGTATATAGCTTTTCTGAGGTTTTTATATGGCTGATGCAGAAGATGTGTTTGAGTCAGCCTCTGTCCTTTTGTGTCGAGCTTCTTTACTAAACTGGTTCTCATGAACCTCCCTGTTCCCACTGGTCACAGTTATATATTAGTCATACTGTGTGGCAGTTTTTCCTGCAGAGAAAATGCAGAACAGCTTAAGAGGGCACAGTGAGTTACAGAACGTAGATGCTGTTGTCTTAGACTTTCCTGCCTTCTTATGCTGAACTGGGCATCCTCCATCTCAAACTGCATCATAAATTAGTCTTTTATTGGACAAGACCTCAGCATCATTTGTTGTGGAGAAAGGGAAGGTGTTCCATAATAAAGCATTTGTATTCTCCTACAAGGCTAGAATTTATTTATTGCATTTTTCAAGTTGTTTATTCTTGCTATCTGTTGTTTCCTTTGTGCATTTTGATTCTGGAAATTATAACAGTTCAAAAGGTTAGCAGTTTGTGGGTTTATACCTTAATATGATGAATTTCAAGAACTTGCTAGGACCTTCACTAGTCGAAGCAGTGCTTCTTCTTAGATGAAAACAGCATTCTTGTTAATATAACAGATATCACAGGGAATCTTTGCAGAACCCTTGGGTTTTCAAGTAAAAATAGCTACTAATTTGTCATTTTTGCCCTGTGATTTGGTAGTGAAAGATACCAAAGATGTATCTGACTTTGCCACAGATGTACTAAATACTAATGTGTGGTGATAATTTTTCTCAGCAAAAATAGATCAATCATGGCTCATATAAATGTGTGGGAAAAAAGTTTTGGATGTTTCTTTGGTTGTGTTTTCATCGGTTGTTTTTTAATCCATAGTTTTGTGCTAAACTTGCTCTGATCCATGATCCAGTGTAATGTTTTAGGAATAATAAACAAACAATCCTACTTGGGATGCTCTAATACTCCCTGTCCCACTTCTTTCATTTTAGGATATCTTTGTTCCAACTCAGAGTCCAGAGAAGAAGCACGAAGGAGAAGAAAAAACTGCTGCTTTAACCTCTTTATGCTTACCAGGAGATCTCTCTGGATCCACAGATGCTTTGTTGAAGATGACTACGGATGACTCTGTGTCACAGTCTCCTGAGTCCTGTAAACTGATGCTTTCTGCAAGTGCATGTAGTCAGCCCACAAATACAGACATCAGTTCAGGCTCTCTGAACACAGGCCAAGACAGTGAGACCACACAGGTAGAGAGAATTCCTGAATGCAAGGCCTCAGGCTCAAGACACTATTCTGTGGAGAATGACACAATAAAATTGAAAGTGCATGCAGGTGATCAAGCACCCCCTGAACACTGTGAAAAACCAGAAAAGGAGGATGTAGAGACTACCAAAATGCCTGTACGACAATTTGTTAGTGCAGGCGTTTCAGGAGATGGACCTACAGTTCATCAGGAGATAGAGTGTGTGTCTGCAAGTCAGGCTGCTGCAGATCAGTCTGGTCTGCCTGAGAGTCTGTTGTATGCTCAAGAGACTTCCAAACCTGAGGCAGTTCCTGAGACTCAGTGTGAAGAACAAGAAAAACTGCAAGTAAAAGAGAAGCAAATAAAGGAAGATCAGTCTCTTGTTAATACAACACTTTCTCATACGTTTATTCTTGAAAGGCAAGGACAGTGTCATGAAGATACAGAAGTGAATGATTCTTGTAAAAACAGGAAAAATGTAGCCCAGGAATTGGAAAAGATTGGATCAGAATGTCAGGGAAAAGAAGCTTTGAAAGGCTGTGCTTTGGACACTGGAGAGGCAAAGAACATGGATAAACTGTCCTTTAAAGCTGTTGCAGAAAACATGGCAAAGCTCAATGAAGTTTTAGCTAAGCCTTCTGCAGGGGAGTTACTGGAGCACCACAACAATTTGCTTCCAAAGTTAAAGACTGATGTTCAATTGCAAGCGGCATTGTATGCCAAAAACCATCCTGATTGTTCAGAATTGGGACAGGTAATGATGATAAGCAATCAGCCATCACTTCAAGATAGAGGGGTTGAAACACAAGTGATTCAGCATGAGAATGTGACGAGGAATCTGGAGCAGGAAGAGCAGGTGCAGCCACAGGAGAAGGCAACTTCTAAATCCCCCAGTCCTTCCAGTGGTAAGTGAATTTAGGTTAGTAGTTCACAGGTGTATATTTTGGATAATGTCAAGGACAGCTGTATGCAATCCTCAGTGTTTTCAGGGGGCACTGCTTTTGGATGCAAATTGAGCAGTCTCTCTTAAGAGCAGCATTACACCTTACTTTGTTATATGCAGAACATGACTTTGCTGTTTTCTCCTGTGGTGTAATTCTTGTTCCTGACTCTCACTGCTTTATGGTAGAAATGCAGGGCAGCTTGAAGAACTTAAAATGTTGTGACTTTGGCAACGTTCAGGGATTTTTGTGACTTCTCCCCCACTCAAGAAGCAACAACGGGGTGGGGTCCTTGAAAGGAATAGGGTGCGTGGTAGTCAGTACTTTCCCTCTTGTAGGCCTCCTTATTTTCTTTTTCCTTTTTTTCATTCTCAGAGGAGCATTTTCTTTGTGGGGGTATAGAGAGCAACTTTGAGCTAGAAACTAATACAGCAATTTTTTTTGAGATTATTTTAAAGTAGAATGGCTTTACACTCACACTCAAGCTGTGGCTCAGCTGGTATTGTCACAACCCATTGAAATCATTTAACATGCTGTATGTCATTATACAAGATGTGGGATACTACACCTATTTTGTGGAGCTTGCCTCTTAGCTGGCTTCATTTTTAAACACAATTCTTTAGTCCTTAAATAAGAAGAACGAAGAATGAAGGAACTTGATTTTAGTGTCAGAATATGTATTTCCCCTCTATGAAGTCTCTTAGGAAAAAGAAAAGACTGCAGGACCTCAAATGTTACTTAATGTTAAGTGGAATGATGAAGTTTTTGTCACAATATTCATAATTTCCTTTAATTAGAAGAAGAAAAAATAGCTTTACTATGCAGAAAATAATGCTTTGAGGGGATCTAGTAAAAATACTGGTCAGGAAGTTCAAAGGTATTCTGATTCCATTGCATTTTGTGATCTAAGATGAACTTTTCTGTGAATAAGTCCATGGCATTTGGGACTGCATGTTTTTTAAGACAGTTTGGCATAGTCAGGAGAGCAGTACTTGTCTTCGAACTTAAGAACAGTATGGGTTTTATTAAATACAACCGTAAGTTTGGCTGATGATAAAGGTAAATAGCTGCAGTTAAGTATGACAAGGTTAAATGACAGCTTCCATTTCAGTATGGTCTTTCACAATATTCACACTCCAAAACTTCCTTTTTAAGAGAGCATGAACAAAATCGTGTTTGACTTTGGATAATATTTTGCCTCTGATACTGTACTCAAAATGTTTTGGTTTTTTTTCTTAGACAAATCTAAAGTCAATTTAAACACATCACAGTTGTCTGGGTTTACTTTTGAAAGAGAATTATCAGCTGTTGTTTAAAAAAAACTAATTCAAAAACTAATGCTTGTTTGTGTTTTATGCATTTGTATTACACTAAAGGGCTGATCGCTGTTAGGAGAGAGTTGAGGCTTTTGAGATATTCTACCTAATTGCCTTCAGACTCGTGAAGTGTGGTGGAAAAGTATGTAGAGTGGTATTTGCTCTCCTACCATCACTCAGTCCTTTAGGTATGAAGAGCTATAGAGCATCCCTCTACTCTTGAAGCAGCTTTGTTATCATAATAATTATTTTCATAATAAGTATTTTAGGAGTCTAATCCCTTATCAACAAATTTTGAAGCATAAATCAGTAAGCACAAACTTTGAGTGAGGGCTTGCCAGGGATACACTCTGTCCCTTCATCCAGGTCACTGACGATTAAGTTGAGGCTGGACCCTGCAGTGACCCCTGGGGACACCACTTGCTACAGGCCTCCAACTAGATTCTGCACCACTGATCACAGCCCTCTGAGCTCTGCCATTCAGCCACTTCTCAATCCACCTTGCTGTCCATTCATCCAAACCACACTTCCCAGGCTTACCTGTGAGGATGTTTCAGGAGGCATTGTCAAAAATCTTGCTGAAGGCAGTGTAGACACCATGCACTGCTCTCTTCTCATCTACCCAGCTAGTCATTCCATCACTGAAGGCAAACTGATTGGTCAAGTGTGATTGCCCCTTGGTCAGTCCGTGCTGACTGCTCCTGATAACCTTCTCCTCCATGTGCTTAATGATGACAGCCAGGATGAGCTGTTTCATCATCTTTCCATGGAGAGAGGTGTAACAGTGGCCTGTAGTTCACCGGGTCCTCTTTCTTGCCCTTTTTGAAGAATGACACTGGCTTTCTTTCTCTCCTCAGGCACCTCTGCTGTTCTCCATGACTGTTCAAAGATGAGGGAGCATGGCTTAGCAGTAACCTCTGCCAGCTCCCTTAGCACTCACGGGTGCATCCTATCAGGACCCATATATTTGTGGGTGTCAGAGTTGTTTAAATACTCTCTAACTTGATCCTCCTTGACTAAGGGGAAGCCTTTCTTTCTCTATACTTTTTCTCTTGCCTCCAGGATCTGGGTTTCTGGGGCACTGGCCTTAGTAGTAAAGACCGAAGCGAAGCAGGTATTCAGTAACTCCACCTTCTCTCTATTCTTCATCACCATGACATCCACCACATTCAGCAGTGAACCCACATTTGCCATAGGCTTCCTTTTGCTACTGATGTTTTTGGAAAAACCCTTCCTGTTGTCTTTGACATCACTTGCCAGATTCAATTCCAAATGGACCTAAATATGTTAGAGGTTGATGGTCATAAGAACATAAGAAAAGTGTATTACTTTTGATTAACTCTTTTAATTTCTAGAACAATTGAGGCAGCAATGTGAAAGCATTTAAACTTTGAGGCATTCACATTTTTTTCAGTTCTTGTGAAAGCTTGTTTGTATTCTCTCTCATGGTATCCCTTGGTGTAGTAATTAGATTATGCTGTTGATCATCACCTGTGCTGGTGATCGTTTCATAAATTCTTTTGATCATTTCATTACTTTGATCAGTTCATTACTAGCCTGCCGAATGTGGATTTATAGGTTAGAAGGGATTGTGGTAGCTAAATCAATCACTACTCAGTGGAGTTGCTTCAGTTTTTAAATGCTCTAGGCCATGATACAACAGGCATTCATAAGCTGTTCATGATAAGATGTTCCAGTATGTGAGTACCATTGTGCTAGAAGTTACCTACCCACTGCAAAAATACACTGAAGTTCTTGGGTTGGTCTTCAGGATGTTGCAGTTGCTCAACCATATGTTTAAAACTTGTGATAGCTGGAGAGGTTATGGTTTTCAAAGTTTTAAAACAGATGATACATGACTGTTTGCTGACTGGTTATTTTATAATGAGAGAATTATGCAAATTACTTCTCTATGATGTTGAAAGTTTGCAAAAAATGCATGGGATGAGGCAAAAGTAAAGAGCGTTTTACTTGGTTTTTGATTTATTTTATTTGTTAAATCCTGCAAGATCTCCACTTAGTAAAGCCACCAAGGCATGGTTTCCCTGATGGAATAGGCCACCTCAGCCATCATTCTGTGTAAGTTTTAGGTTATCAATTCAGGCAACATGTAGCTCTGCCAGTTCGTTTATGTCCTAGCCTTCATTTCTGTTTTTGACCTCATCTCTCTTTTCTGTGGAAAATCCTGCGCATCTCTAAAGCAAAGCTGCATTCTGTAGAAGTCCTATTCATGTCAGGATATTTAGTCTCCCTTTTATCTAGCACCTGGGAACAGCTGCATCAAGTTGAGCACAGTCCAGATTTTCACTGAGAGAGATTTCCCACATAAAATGTGAGGAATATCAGAGCACCTGTTCAGGGGGTTTTGTATAGCACCAGTGTTATGCTTTTCCCTATCTCCACAGCCCAGTGAGCCTGTGCTTTTGATATTTGAACTAAAGTAGACCCTTGAAATTACTAATTCTGGTGCTCTGTGTCTTTTAGGAACCCCGTTTCATTTTACTTTGCCGAAGGAGGGTGATGTCATTCAGTCCTTAACTAGCATAACGCCACCTCTTACTGGCCATCTCAAAATGGGACCCAGGAGACACAGCACACCAATTGGTGAGTTTGACCCGAATGGCTCTGTACTGCAGTGAAAGCCCGGAAGCTTTTGATTCTTGGTGCAGGATCTAATAGGATAACTCAAACCTACCTTGGCAAAAAACATTGCTACATTCCTGTTCTGTGGGGAGGGCTTACCTCTTCCCCACAGTTTCCTTGCCGTGTTTTCTCAGTCTCTAGTGAAGATGTTTGCTCCCTGAGTACAGGGTGGTGTGGAGTATGTCTTCCTTGCGCTCACTGTGGTCCTGCACACAGCTTCATTAAAGAATGTAGAAGAACCTTCTGAGTAGCAAAACAGCTTAGACTAAAGAAGATTGCTTCCAGTATTCATTATCTTTTATCAGGACTTTCTCTGCTAGGGTCACACAACAGCACGCTGCAAGTGCTAGATGAAAAGAAGTCTGTTCTGCTTGGTGGGTACTAAATTATTCTGTCACAAACTAAGGATAATACTTGTGCTACAGAATTTTCATGCTTCAGATCTCTAGAAAAGAATTTCTACTACTGCAGCATTAATGCAGTATAATGTGTGCAGTGAAGTGTCTTCAAACGAAAACCAAGACCTCAACCGCAGCAATGTGAATGACAGTAGCTACTTCTTGCTTCTTGTTCTGTTTTCAGTGGATGATACTTGCCCTGACAGCACTATAGCAACCAGTGATGTTACAGCAGAGGGCACAATGGGGACCAACAATGTCACTGTGGAAAGTGCAGTGGTATCAGCAGATGTGTCAGAAGTGTGTGAGAAAGGAGAATCTGATGTGGTTCCTGAGTCGGATGCAAAACTTTCTCTGCGAATGAATCCTGTTACCCCTGTGAATGATGGGAGTGAGGATTCCTTGCCATTCAGCTTGGAAAGTAAGAGGATGAAACCTGAAGTGTATGGGTCCTAGTGGATCTCAGCCCTAACTCAAAACCTCTCTGTGGCATTCCCCAAGACAGTGCCTGAGTCCCTGTAATTTTTCTCATTTTTCTTTTTGGGCAGTGTCACTTAAATGTGTTTCTCTGTTTCTGCAATTCTCTAAGCAAGGATGGAGTGAGAGGAGAGGCCTCTGTTGTGAGGAAAGGTATTTCGAGCAGATTAAAAATTGTGATGTATAGTGACAATGGTACACAGGACAGGAAGCGAGGTTTGATTGTGTCAGGAGGGAAAAGATTTATTTATATGTATATATAAAAGAAAGTATAATCATAGAATGGTTTGGGTTGGAAGGAACCTTAGAAGTCATCTAGTCCCAGCACCCTCTGCCATGGGCAGGGACACTTTCTGCCAGGCCAGTTTGCTCCAAGCCCCATCCAGCCTGGCCTTGGACACTTCCAGAGTTGAGGCAGCCACAGCTTCTCCAGGCAGCATGTAAAAGTGCATCACCACCCTCACAGGGAAGAATATCTTCTTAACATCTAATCTAAATCTCTTGCCTTTTAATTTAAAACTGTTTCTCCTTGTCCTATTACTATCTGCCCATAGAAAAAGTCTTTCCCTTTTTTTTTTTTTAATAAGCCCCTTTTGAGTACTGAAAGGCCACAATGAGGTGTCTCTGGAGCCTCCTCTTCTCCAGGCTGAACAACCCCAGCTTTCTCAGCCTGTCTCTGTAGGAGGGATGCTCCAGTCCTCTCCTCATCTTGTTGCTTCCTCTAGACTTGTCTATAATCTGGAGAAAAAAAGTTTTACAGGATTTTAATCAGAACAGTGACATTCAGTCTAATAGTCTAAAACTTGTAGAAACTTAGGTCTATTTTGAGAAGTTGGATGAGGAAGCCTAGGCACCCTTTGTCCAGTGTTACTCAGCCTCTCTTCACTGAGCGTATGGAGCTGGGAAAGGTTGGAAGAGTCTTTTTGGATGATGCCATAATCATCCTTCCCTTCCTTCTTGTTTCAGAGCCTGCAGCCAGTGACAGGAAAGATGGATCCTCTGCTGCTGCTGAGGCTGCTGCCAGGTAACTGGGCTTCTTGCTGGGCAGAGTTAATACAAATGTCTGGGTAGATCCTTTTTCCACATGTTATCAGCCACAGGAAAAAAAAATTAGAAGGAGACACAGAAGCAAGGAACACTTTTAGCAGTAGACATGACATTAACTCTTTATCTTGCAGCAGGTTTTAATTATGTAGACAAAGTAGGAACCCCACTTGTTTGTTCATGATGGGCTCTGTGGTTCCTACTAATGTCAGCATTTTGCTGCCGTCTGATTGTAGTCAAAGCCAGAAATTCATGTTTTGTGCAATCCAGAATGCAAGTCTGCCTTATCCATCTCTTAAATTTCAAATATATGGGTTTCTGCTTTCTTTCGTGGTGCAATTTTCTGCAAAGAATCTCTGAAAAGTTCTGAAAGAGAATTGTCTTTTTGGTATAAAGCTGATAGAAACATAATCAGCTCATGGATATACAGAAATCACAGGTTAACATATTTACCAAAACATTGAGTTATTCCCTTGGTCTTTTGATTTGTATGTATCTATCTCACCTCACCTTTAATGTCTAGCATTGCTTGATTTAGCTTGCAGGAGGTAATGTTGGTAAGTACTAACAGGAATCTGAGTAGGAAGACAGTGACCCATAGTCATCCAAGTGAAGCATAGTGGTTTGAAGTAGTGAGAAAAGTTAGGAATAAACTCAGGATCTCTTGTTACAGGATTGCTTGCTAGATGGTAATCATGCCTTAATGCTGAGGATGAGTGATGGTAATTTCTCACTGAGGATGGGTTGTCTTTGTAGGCATGGGATGAACATGAACTCTCGGGGTCTGCTTTATGACTGTTATTCTCAGTATTTTTGCAGTGTCATAAAATTCCAGAGAAATAAGCCATAAAGAGTCTGTATCTCCTGGTGGGTATCAGAGGTAGTAGATGCTGAAACTCCTGATGGCACTGCAGTTTTCCACACATCGTTTTCCAGAATTGTTCCATTGCTCTTGGATGTTAGGGTGTCTGCAGAAATGACAGAAATGCTTGTTCAGTTGCAGCTTCTCTCTTGATCTTTGAGACAGATCATCTCACTCATTCTGTGGCTGTATAGGTCAGCAAACTCAATACTCTTTGTTGCTCTCACAAGGAGCTAGAGAATTCTTGTTTTGCTATATAAGGTTTTTTCTCACTTCTGATGCATTTTTGTTTGTTTGTTTGTGTGTTTGTTTGTTTGTTTGTTTTAAATCTGCACTGCTAGCTCCCAGAAAGCATCATCTGTGTTTAGTCGTGTCTGTGAAGTTCGTCGAGAGGATGAGGCCAGAGGTCATGGTCTTTCCACTTCTCCGTTTAGGTAACTCCTCACAGTCTTTGCCTGCCAGTCCTGGGTGGATTTAAATCCCCATGTGCGTTTTCTACATCAAAGAAATTGCACTAAACCCTTTTGTGTGGGTGACTTAGAAGGTTGGGGACAATGGGGTAAGTATACTAAATCTGTATGTTTATGTCTCACATGGTAGTCAGGCTTACCTTTTGACTGAGCAGCCATGTGATTCCAGAAGACTGATACGCTTCAGTGAAGTCTTGGGTTTGAGAAAACTGAAATCATACTTAAGGCTGTTTAAATACCTTTTGTCTCTTCTTCTAAGATCTTCTGACCAGTTTTGTTTGTTTGTTGTTACTGCTGCTATTGTCCCCCTTCCAAAGGACTGTACAGCTGCATATGTTACAGTGATGAGGGTGCTGCCTGGAGAACTAGAAGTAGAAATCTACTTTATCAGTGTTTTCCATTCTATCTTTTGATGGGACGGTGAGGTCTTCATCTATGTAGAAACAGTAACCTAAGTTTCAGTAGTTACATTAAAGACCATAACGAATAGGGAGTTCCAGTGCTGGGTGAGGCACAGCCAGAAGGGATGATGGTCACTCTTCAAAATGCTCAAGCACCCAAAGGAAGCTAAATACATACTTCTAGTAGTTCTCAGTATAGCATCCATATAGTACCCGGCAGAGGCAGTACTTCTGGCAGAGCAGACAAATTCTAATGAATACATTAGACAGAGTTTGTGTTTATGCTGCTGGGTCTTCCTTCTACATGGGATTATCAGTTTCAAGCCAATCAAGCCCTGGAGCAGCCTGAAGTAACTTCAAGATGACATGCTTCTGGAAGCAAGTTGCATAGTTGGTGCCTAATGTGTGGAGTGTAGCAAGAAATTTTGTATTTCAAAAAGCACCCAGTTCTGTAAAGTGTCAGCCATGTGTTTTAGTACCCTGTGTATCACTTGAGAAGTGTTGAAAGGTTTTTTCATTATTTGAGCTTTCTGAGTTCTGTGCAATTGTAAGAAGCAATTGAGTGGCTGCCAAGGTGTTTTTTTTTTTTAATACTGCTTTCACTTGAGTGGCAGCATATTTGTTATCTTGTTTTCTTAATCAGTAGTTTTGATCTGTGTGTAACTGGTTTGCAGGGGGGATCTGTTCATTTTTCCTGGCACACCAGAAGATGCTGAATTACATACAAATCCTAGTGATTGGCAGTACCAGCAACACAAGGCAGATGGCAGTGGTGGACAGAGCCTAATTTCTCAGAGGATGCAGCAGGACTGCCATCAACAATCTTCTGATAGAGAGGATGGAGAGTGTATGGAGACTGATGTTGTAAGCACTCAGGCAGAAGATGGGAGAAGAATGCAGAGAAAACAAAGTAAGGCTGTTAAAATTGATCAAAGTCAAGAGAGGTGGGAAAACATCAAGAATAAAGGGATCCAGACTACAGCAGACTGTCTTTTTACCCCAACAACTGTTACTACAGCAACACAAACATCAGAAGAAATCTGTAGGCAGGTGGAAACGGGAACCAGTATGTCTGGGCAAAGACCTGGGCAACAAGATGTGAACATTCAAACTGATGAGAGTGGGGAAAAACTTGTCAACGCCTCTGGAGATGACACGGACTCTTTGCACAGTCAGGTGGGATGAGAGTTGCCTGTATTTAACTGCTTTAGGAGAGTAAAGTATCTCTTCAGCCAGTAAATTCACTAACAGTTGGTTCTCTGTTGAGAAAAAAGGCCATGTGCCACATTAAAATTTTGATGTCACAAACTGTCCTGAATCAATTGCTAAGGTAGCAATATTCACTGGGCAGCATAAATTTGGGAAGTAAATGTCTCCATATATATATTTTCTGGGAAAATGTGACAAGTTTTGGTTGGTTGGTTGATTGTTTTTGTTTGAGGTTGGGTTTTTTTGGGTGCAGAAATAGTTAACACTGTAAACATTTTTTCACTTTTTGTTGGCTGGAGATGGGAGTTGCATGACATTTTGAGTGAAGGGTTTGATGCTTTCTGTTTTGCATCAACCACCTTCTAACAGCTTCTCATTCCACCAGATGTCAATGGGTAAACACATGAAAGGGGAACTCTTCCAGAGAAACATTCTAACAAGATGAATAACTTAAAAATAGTATTTCAGAAAATACTGCAGACTCAAAAACTCTCACTTCTTGGCTGTTACAGTGTGTATATTTTTTATCAACAGAAAGACTAGAAAAATTATTTATTACTAAACCACATTTAAGACTAATGTGTCCTGTGGGAAATAGGAGATTAACAGGGCCATAAACAGACAGTGCAAGATTGATGTGATATGTTTGAGAGTCTACTCAGTCAAAGAGTATCAGAAGCCACACTAAGCAAGTTTGCTGTTTCCTCCTTGGACTGTTTTCCCTTCTACTTGTCAGCAAAATGCATTCAGTTCTCCTTTGTTTAGGGTCTCTTTTGTTGTTGCATTAATTTGTGACAAGATGCTTGAAGTTCCCTGCTCCCGTACTTTAACATGGGATGAAGGAGTTGTACTGCAGAGGTAGCCCTATTCAGAAATAGTTTCCTTTTTGTTGTGGTCTGTTTTGTTTTTACTGTATCCTCTGTATTACAGGGAGAGGAGGAATTTAACCTTCTTCACCCACCCAAAGGCCGAGTTCAGCGTCGCCACATGCGAACCATTCGAGAAGTGCGCACTGTTGTTACGCGCGTTATAACAGATGTTTACTACGTGAATGGTGCAGAGGTGGAACGAAAGGTCGTTGAGGTAAGTTCCCGTTTTTGTGGTTAAGTGGAATGAGATATTGGCTGAAAAATAGAAGTAGTTAAAGTGAGAGTGTGTTATGGCTGCAGAAAATAAGTTGAATGAACAATCTGTGTGCTGTGATGACAAGGCTTTCTTCATGAGCAAACTTGCAGGCCATTTAGTGAATGGCAAAATCTGTGGTTTTGATGCTGGTGTATTTCATGCCATGTGTTCTGAAGACACACTCAGGTCTCCAAGAACTCAACAAAAGACTTAACTATCTGCATCCAACTATTTTTAAAGTACTGGAATTTTTGCAGAATAGAGATAATTCAGAATGAGCAGAAATTCTATTAATAAGCAAAAATCACTTCTGTCTGTAAGATTGAACTATGTACGATAGTTTAGCCTGTTTCACAGTTCAATGTAATTTTTAACCAGTCTCTTGAGTCCTTTGTACCAGATTCTGTAAGAGGTCTACAAAAATCAACTTAAAACTGAGGAATAAACCAGTACTTTTATTAGTACAGTTGAGCTGTAGTATGTACATTCATTAATTAGAAAGTCTTTAGGGAATCATGAAAGATAGCTGAGAAATGCTGATTTGATGGGCACAGTAATCACATCAGCCTGCTAGCAATAAAATGTTACTGCTATTCTATAAAGGTAAATAACGTGAAAGTCCTGTGCTGTGTAGTCACAGTGAGTAATGACACAAAAGGATAAACTAGTTCAATACTTTTACAACTGATACTACACATGAAATTCCTTATTGTAACATAAAAATGGAGAATTGTCCTGAAATACGCTTACATAGTTTGTGTAATCACAATCATACAACCATTTCTGCTTTATCGACCAGCGCTGTATCTACCATCACTATTTTGTAGATGCATGTTTTTATATCCATAAAACTTTAATAACTACAGATGACAAGCTGTCTGAAACTGATCTTGGATTATGAGCAACCAAAGGCTCCTAGTATATCATGTATTGGTTGCAGTCTCACACCCTAGAAGGATGGGAATTATTCAAAGCCAGACCAATTGGATACCGAGCCAAGCTCTGCCTTGTTGCTGAGGTAACTTTCCTGTCTGACCATCCAGGAGCCACTCTGGCAGTCACAACTGCACCACCTGAGCTGAGACCGAGGCCCCTTCACAGTGGACAGCTCCAGTGAGCTGAGGGGTGCCCTGCTTGAGTCCTTCTACACACCTCACACTCACACAGTCAGATCAGGTTTCTTCACTGGCTGGACCCCAGGTTTCCTGTGGCAGTGTCTCAGACATTTTAAATAATTTATTCTTGTTGCAAAAACTAAAAAACAAAATAACAACTTGAGCTGATGCCTCCAGGGAGAGACTTCGAACAGATGGCACTCTGGGCTTTTATACCCTTACAGTCTAAGCTGGAAAAGTGTTGGAAAGTGTGGGGGTCTTCTGTTCCTGCTGTACCTCCCAAGTATCCAGGTCCCACGGGCTTTTGCCTGGGGCTCTCACCCCCTAGAGCTCAACATGCATTTTGAAGTTGCAGCCCTGCGCTACCTCCACTGAATGTATTCCTCAACACTGCTGAGTTCTTAATGTGACTTCTTGATACAGAGCAGGCCTGTAGTGAGAGATGTGCTGTCTACCAATGATTAGCCCACACTAAGTCGGTGTGCTGTCATCAGCTTCATGAATGTGGTCTCAGCTTGTCTGTACTTTGGACTGATGATTGTAAAGCATCTAGCACTTGCATCATCTTAGACATACCTCTTTTTGTTTCTTTTAAGGAAACTGAGGAGCCTGTAGTGGAGTGCCAGGAATGTGAGACTGACGTGTCCTCCTCTAGAACTGCAGGGGGCTTGTCACTGACCTCAGGGGACCTTGGTGATGTCAGCTCCTTCTCATCTAAGGCCTCAAGTCTCCATCGTACATCCAGTGGAGGAAGCAGTGGTCACTCTGCCACACACAGCAGCGGCAGTTCAGGGCGAGGAACTGGAGCTGTCAAAGGGAAAGTGTGTGGGACAGAAACCGGAGAATTTGCTTTACCCATTGCCAGAGGCATGTTAGGAAAATTGAGGTAAGTGCAGAGTCTTGGGAAAAGAAGAAGAGATGTTTTGCAGAAATGAGCATCTGGCTTGTGAGGGTGAAGCAGGACAGAGCTAAATCAGAGGTTTCCTGGGAAAGATCTGGCTTGATGAACAGAAAAAAGAAGGTAGTATTTGCTTTCACATCTGTTCTTCTTAAAGGAGTAGCTTGTTTCCTTGTGAGGCATTGCTTTGCAGTTTAGTAGCGAAGAGGCAAGCTTCTGGATAGGTTGTGAGATGATCAGGAAAATGAGAGGATCCTAGTGAGCTGGCTTCTCTTCTCAAAACAGTTAACTCAAATTCTCTAGCCCTAGGAAAGGAGCTGGGCAGCCTGCATCTCCACTCAGAGTTAGCCAGACAGGAGCACTGCCTTGTGAGGAAGAGGAGGACTCTATGCCTAGCACTCGTCAGGCTGGCAGAGCACCTGCGACGCTTCGTGGACGAGGAAGAAGAGGACGCCCACCATCTCGTACAACAGGAACAAGGTACCCTGGAAAAAGGAGACTGTAACTTTAATTTATTGCCAAGAAAGAGAATGGGGAAATTCTCTCCTAATGTGCTAGAGAAAAAGGAGTACTGAGTGTTTCAGAAGTTAGTTTTTAGTAATATCACGTAGCAGCTGCAAGCACCTCACCCAGGTATTTTATACTTAGTAATTGTTTTTTCAGATCCTTCTGGGAATGCTTTTTGTCTTTTTTTTTCCTCCCCTATCTGGGACTGCTTTTTTCTACAGAGATTTAGCTGGACTGCCAGGTATGGAGGATCTCTCAACTACAGCATCACCTGAGGAGAAATCATTTACTCGTGCAGTTCGCCTGCCAGATGGAGGAGAGAAATCTGACACTTCTGGCTTCTGTGCCTTACGTCGAAGTGACTCTCCAGAAATCCCATTACAAGTGGTGACTGGTCCTTTGGACTGTGCAGACTCACCCTCTGGGAGCAGCTTTGTGGGCCTCAGGGTTGTAGCAAAGTGGTCCTCAAATGGGTACTTCTATTCTGGGACGATTATTCAAGATGTTGGAGCTGGAAAGTACAAGCTGCTCTTTGATGATGGATATGAATGTGATGTGCTAGGAAAAGATATTTTGCTCTGTGATCCTATCCCACTGGAGACAGAGGTGACTGCACTCTCTGAGGACGAGTACTTCAGTGCAGGTAAGAGTAGTGCTTGAGTTTCATCCTTGGTTTTCTAAGTTGCCGAATGTAGTGGGAGATGGGTGCTTGTTCCAGGAGGATGAGAAGCCTGGGTATGTTTAGCTAACAGCTGTTACTTGCTTTCTTGTCAGGTGTGGTGAAGGGACACCGGAAGGAGTCTGGAGAGTTGTACTACTGCATTGAAAAAGAAGGCCAGAGGAAGTGGTACAAACGAATGGCTGTTATCCTGTCTCTGGAACAAGGAAATAAGCTCCGGGAGCAGTTTGGGCTAGGCCCTTATGAGCCTGTCACCCCCCTGACCAAAGCAGCTGACATCAGTCTTGGTAAGGAAAGGTGCTGTTGAGCTGCTGACTACTGTTCTGTGTCTTGTGCCTTTGAGGTACCTCTAGTACCTGTTCTAAATTGCTAGTGTTTAAATGTTTCTGGGTATTCAGTGATGCTTTTGGTACTTTATAGTGAGATCTTTGAGATCATTTTATTGTTTGGCATCAAAGACTTAGTGGTATTGACTGGCTTGAGGAAAGTAGTCTGCTTCAAGGACTGTGATGCTTGCCTTACCTATATACACTTGGTGGATGGCTGCTTTGATACAAAGTCCCAGCAGTACTGGGAGGAAAATAGACAAGCAGGGTACAGGGCTTGAGAAGAAAGGTATAGTTTTTCTTGCTCTCCTCTATGACAGGGTGGTGGCATGTGCCTTCTCAGTACTATTGAATTCAGCCACTTCTGTACAGATAGGTAGGGTGAAAGCTTGTGGAGTGTGGTGACAGCCCATGACTAATCCCTGCATACTGTATTGCAGATAATCTGGTGGAGGGGAAGAGGAGGCGACGTAGTAACCTTGGTTCTCCCAGCACTTCCAGCAGCAGCACAACTCCCACTCGTAAAGGGCAGGAGAGTCCACGTGTCCTACCAGTCTCACTGTCTGGGAAAAGGAAACTTATTACTTCTGAAGATGAACGATGTCCAGCTAAACGTGGCCGCAAGTCAGCAATGATAAAGCCTGGTGAGAACCTTATTTTCTGCTCTTAAACTTGCATTCATCTAGTTTTTTCTTCCCTGGTTTTTCTGTAATTGATCATTCCACTTTCCATAACTAAAAAGTAGATGAGATTGCTTTTTTGTTTTGCAGGATTTGAGACTGATTCTCCCTGGAGGCATTCAGCAGCCAGAGATATTTTTAGCATAGTTTGAGTATTTGCCTGCCATCTTTTGAGTTCTGCCTTTCAGTAATGTTTTGACTTTAATGTTAGAATTTGTCTCTCTCCTTTCTTATCTCTTTAGTCAGTCCTGAAAGCTGTTAAAGGGAGCCCTTACAGCAGTCAATGTTGTTTTAGAATGTTGATAAGACTTGCAGACGTGTCCCATTACTCCTTCATGTTTTGAATTGAAGATTCTTTGCAACCAGAAGAATAAAAGATCCCTACCTAGCCTAGCGCAATCCTAGCCCAATCCTGCCTCTCAGTGTCTCCTGCAGTAAAATATCTGAGTTGAACAGATTCCCCGGGTAAGACATATCTTTCAACACTTGTGCTTCTGTCTCTCTATAGGGGCTGTGAGAGGTGGAGAGTTTGTAAGCACCTGTGAAGGTGTAGATGCTGCAGATCCCCCAGTACTGGAGGGTGACCATGGACCTTTGCCCCGCAATAAGACCCTCTTTTTGGGCTATGCCTTTCTTCTCACCATGGCAACACCAAGTGACAAATTGGTCAATCACCAGAAGCCATCAGATGGTCCCACTGGGAGCAGTGAGGAGGAAGAAGGTGAGGCAAATCCTACTCATTGCATTTTCAAGTGAAATGCTGTGTCTTTAGGAAAAATGCTGGGTACTATCTGATCAGACATTTGTGTGAGTACTTGTTTACCCTTTTGCTCTTTAATCCTTTGCAGAAAGGACCTAAGACTCAGTCTCTGACTTAGCCAACTTGCGGCCTAAGATGTGACAAACCTCAGTGATGATCATAGGCCTGTTCAGCAAGCTAAGAAAGGTGTGAAAATTCATGAGATCAGCAGTGTCAGAATAGTATAATGTTAGAAAAAAGGTTCTGAGAGATAAGGGATAGTGCTGGCAAACATAGAACTTGAAAACATGTATGGACTGCCTTTGCTGATGTCACTTTTCATGCAGTCAAAGTGACAAGGTGCTCACCTGGGTAGTGGTGTGCTGCCCTTTCTGCTGCCTCTAATTTTTTTTTTTTTACTCTTTTAATGATTTTCTCTCGATATTCTTGGGAGAAGGGCTGTGAACCCTTACTGGAATGGATGAGGGCTTTGTAGACTGAGGTGTAGGAACATAAGTAGATAGATTATAGTCAAAAATTGAACTTTCTGCTGTAGATTTTTTAGAGATGACTCCGTATGATAAACATTACATAGCACAACAGCTGCGAGCAGGAGCTGGCTATATCCTGGAAGACTTCAATGAAACCCAGGTAAGGGTTCACTTACTAATCTAATACAACAGTCACAGATTAGTTGAGATAGGAAGGAATTTCTATAGCTTGTCTTGTCCAACTGGTCTGCTGAAAGTGGGATCAAATAGAGCAGATTGCCTAGGTCCTTGTCCAGTTGTTTTTGAGTATCCAGTTTTTGAGTGTCCTCAGGGATGGAAACACCAGAGCCTCTCTGGGCAGCTTGATCCAATTAGGAAAAAACAAAAAAATAAAGAATTTCCTGTATTTCAATTTCTAACTGTTGCTTCTTGTCCTTTGAGTGGATAACACTGAGAAGAGTCTGGCTCCATCTTTTGTACACCCTCTTATCAGTCATGAATATGCATTAAAAAGACCACATAAGCCTTCTGTTTTTGATCTTTAACAAGCTCAGCTCTCTCAGCCTCTTCTGGTATGTCAGGTGCTCCAATGCCCAGGCCTCTTAGTGGTCCTTGGCTGGACCTGCTCCAGCATGTCGGGTGTTTTTGGTATACTGCAGAACCTGGGAGTGAATGAAGTACTCCATATATTCCACATGTGGTCTCACCACAGGTGTGTGCCTTGGAACACTCAGAGGTAGAGCTCTGCACTTACCAGATCTACTTGGACAACTACTGTAATTTAGTGTGCCTTTTTTTTTTTTTTTTTTTTTTAATAGAGAGGGTAAATTGTTCTTGGAACACCATGCTAGAGGTAGTAATCTTGTCTAGTGACTTACTGACTCTCAGACTAAAAGGTAAATCATCTCCTTTGTCTGAACTAGAAGAGAGCTATGATACAAGGAGAGCTAGAAGAGGCAGAGTTTTTGCCTGCAAACTGCAGAGCTTGGAATAGGATATTATTAAACAGATTCTGAAATCAGTAGTACCTTTATCTAATTCACCTTTCACGTAATATGGCTGTGAAAATCAGGGTTTCAGTTGTTTTCTTCTTTAAACTGTTTAGCAGCAGGATAATTTCAGGTGGTTTTTTGCAAGCATTGTCTCCTGTTCACGTGCCTTCTTTTCTCCCCTCAAGTGTAATGCAGCATACCAGTGTCTTTTAATTGCGGACCAGCATTGTCGAACTCGGAAATACTTGCTGTGCCTTGCCAGAGGGATCCCTTGTGTGTCTCATATCTGGGTCCATGATAGCTGTCATGCTAACCAGCTTCAAAATTATCGGAATTACCTTTTGCCAGCTGGATATAGCCTCCAGGAACAAAAACTGCTAGAATGGTGAGTGCCAAATGGAACCATGATCTGAGTCCACAGACTCCTGTAGAGACCTATTACACTTGGCTGTTGGAGGCTGTTGAATAGCTACAAATACTGAAGGTGACCCTAGTACTGCTCCCTATACTTTCCCTTCCATATAGGAACAACACTTCCATCTCTATCCTTGGATTTACGGTGACCTCTGATGCCAAGGTACATTTGGGTGCCATGTACACAAAAAACAGTCTCCTTGGAAGTAAGGAAGGCATCAATCTTCTAACGAGGAAGACAGTTCAGACAAGGCTTCCTGCACCCTCTGCTAACTTCTCTAGTTGCTCAGAAATTAATAAAGGAGAGCAATACTATGTTAATTTCCTTTTCCCTTGGTACATTTTGAAGCTAGCTTCTGCATTTTCTATGGAGTCTAATCTACTAAGTCTTTTCTGAGATGACAGAGGAGGCAAAGCTGAGAGGCAGACAAAAGTTTGTAGATAGCTGTAGGCTTTTTGACAGGAGACTGATGTCTTCCTGCTCAGCCCTGTCAAAGTGCAAGCAATTTGGATGTGCACAGAAAAGGTGGTTCAGGATTAGGGAAGAGTTCAGCCTGACTTTGACACCCCACCAACACTGTCTAGCTCTGTGTTACTCTCTATAAGCAAAGGATAGTCACTCCAAGTACTTCAGGAAGGGTGGTAAGAGAGTGGGTCATTGTATGCAAGATATTCAAAAAACCTATGTGGGAGCAAATCAGGTGACTAGACTACTGGATATTCTTACTAGTCTGCATTTCTTTTTACTCCACAGGCACCCACGAGAAAACCCATTCCATAACCTGAAGGTCCTCCTGGTGTCAGACCAGCAAGAGAACTTCCTGGATCTATGGTCTGAAATTCTCATGACAGGAGGAGCAGCATCTGTTAAACAGCATTACTCAAGTGCTCACAACAAAGGTACTCATTCAGGGGAATCCTGAATGGCCACTGTGGTCTTCAGTGTGATTTAAATCATGTGGGATGATTTACAAGGTTGTGTGTAAGCAGAAGGGAAGGCAAAGGGGCAGACGCTTGTTACTCGAATGTAATCTGTATATAGATTACATCTAGGAGATGAGTCTTGCAGAGGAGATGCTACAGCAATTCAGAACACAAGCCATCAGATTCTAGCCTATGTTGAAAGGGGGAAATAGGCAAGAGTTGCTCCTGGACCTTCTGATGGCCTCTCAAATTGTGGTTCCCTTGTCCTTCTGAACTTGGCTGTCTCTCCCTCTCCGTATGTGATGTAGGCCCTAGCACTCACAGCCTGAGGTCAGGACTCAGGATCATGCCTATACAGTTGGCTACTGGTTTCCTCCTAATTGTTATCTGGACTGAAAGGAATATTTTCTTGCGAGGTGCAGGGTTGCTGTAGGTGTGTCTTAATTTTTACAAAGAGAATTCACTGCCCAGGAATGAGAAGACATAAGAGTGATTCATAGTGGTGAAACACACTGATCTGCCAGGTTGGATGGGGCTTGAAGCAATCTGGTCCAGTGGAAGCTGTCCCTGTTCATGGAAGGGGGTGGAATGAGATGAGCTTTAAGGTCCCTCTCAAACCAAATAATTTAGCCTTCCATGCTTCTATGATGTTCTGCTGCAGAGCAGAATCCTCTTTCTTCACCTGACAGATGCCTGTCTTTCCTCCTGTACAGATATTGCTTTGGGTGTTTATGATGTGGTGGTGACTGATCTTTCCTGCCCAGCTGGTGTCTTGAAGTGTGCAGAAGCTTTACGGCTGCCTGTTGTCTCGCAAGAGTGGGTGATCCAGAGCCTTATTGCTGGGGAGAGAGTAGGCTACAAGCAGCATCCAAAATATAAACATGACTATGTCCCTCACTGAATGAAACTCTGCCCTGCTATTCCAACTGTCGTGCAGACTGTGTTTTAAACAGGTTTTAAATGTTTGTGAATTGGGCAATATGCATGGATTATTGTATATAGTTTTATCTGCTGGACTTTTATGATGAAATAAATGTTTGATCTCTTGTGGTATCTGCTGGTACTCATCATTTATCTAAACTTATTCCAAGGCAATGCCTTCAGGGAAGAAGTGCGGAGAAAAAAAATGCTTACATTTCTCTGAGCTGAATAGCACTAATATTCTGCTTTGAGTAAAGCCTAAGCTCAACACAAAGTCAATTACAGAGGAAGAGGTGTTCTCCATTGGCAGAAGTTCAGGGCAGTGGCATTTCTGTTTGTTGGAAGAATACCATGTTGTGTACCTCTGTTAATTTCATTAAGGTGCTGCTGAAGTGAGCACTAAGAATTTCTTAGACAAAGTATCATTTTGTTTTGGCTACCTTTCTTCTTTTTTCCCTGTCATGACTGTATAGGTATTAACCCGTCTTAGTGGAGATGGGATCTACCTAACACAAGACACAAGAACCTTGGACAACTAAACTGCTGGGACACTGAGGTACAAAGACAATGTAAGTAATGTGTATCTTTAAATGATAATGGGATAAATCATCTGCTTTTGAGCTTTGGCATTCACATCTTAGTGGTCAGCTGGCATAAATGCCAAAAGCTCTTCACTCAAACAGTGCTATAGGCTGAAGGCCTCCCTCTATCCTCATACAATCTTTAGTCCCCTGCTTCAAAAGTGTAAAGTTTTTCTCAATTTGTATTTTTTTCCTCTGTCATTTCATGGCTCAGACATTTGATTGTGTTGGTCTGTAAATTTCATGTCCAAACTTCAACACTTTCTCTAGCTTTTCAGCTTTTCCCATGGTCAGGGGCTTTTAAACTTTGCATCAGGCGCAGTCCTACTATAAACAGCTGTAATGTGTGGAAGGTGCCAGGTCTTCTATTTGCTGGCTATTGTTACTGTGTCTTTCTGAGTGAGCAGAGAGGATTTTTTCCCCCCAGGGACATGTAACTTCAGTGTGAGCTGCAGCTGTGTGCAAATACCAACCCTTTAAGGGGAAGGCCGATTTCCTGGCAGCATTTGTGTTCAAACTGGGAAACCTGATACAACACCCCAGTGATGGACTGGAGGTTCTCTTCTGCCAGTCATTCAAATGAACTTGCATCAAGATGGTCTGTTCATTGTAGCAAGGCTAGGAAATCTTACTAACAGGCAAGAAGTTCCTGCCAGATACCACTTTTCAGTGACAGACAAGGCCATGCCATGCTATTCCCTTTGCACTGGGGTGCAGACATTGACAATACTCCATATAATTGCAGGACAAGATATTTTTATTTGGGTGTAGTAGGGGGAAGTCACTAGTAGCATTCTAAATAGTCTGGAATGAGAACAGCACTGGTGAACAGCCCAGGTAAGCATCTCCTCACCATTTTTCTGCAGACAGAGGGCGCTTTCTACTCAAATAGGGCAAGGCTCCTGTCAGGACAAGTGTAATTTCAGCACATAAACTGTATTAAATTGTATAGAGAAAGCATGTCATATCACTGGTGTCTCCATGACCTATACACATATACTAGACTAGTGCACTGCATGAGAAGAGATTTAAAAAAATCGATTTCTTCTTCCCTCCCCCTTCACCTCAATTGAAAATTGCTATTGCTGTTTCATTTACCTGGTGGTATTTGATTAGCAGACATTGTGTACTGTAAGTCAGCTCACTACACAGGTGAAATTTATGAATACAGCCAAAACTTCATTCATAGTCAAGAACAAAGATTACTTCCTCCATACTCGAACTTAAAGTGGAACATAGTCCAGCTGAAGAGTAAAGACATTGTAGTCCAGCTGAAGAGTCCAGACATCATAATTCTGGTTTTATCACTTTCTGAAGAGGTTCAAATTGTCTCCCTGGAAGCACTTTTAAATATATGCAGGGCTGCAGAAAGCATATTTTTACTTGTTCAGAAGAAATGGAGTTGCTTTCTGTAATTGCTAGGCAGCCTCCAGTAAGTGGCACTTCTGCCAATTCCTTCTGAAACAGTAGCTCACCAGGCAAAAGCCAGCTAGGAAGAAAAATTCAGTTGAGTGCAAACTCTCCAGCTGTCCAAGAGCACCAGTCTCCAATGCTTAACGCATTACTAGTCACAGCCTGAGGGAAAGGCCTTTAGTGCTTAGACGCCAAAACTGCAATAGAAAGGTACAGTATTAACTACATGTTGAAAGTAACTCCCTTTACCAACCCACACCAGCATTTTTTGGCCAATATGAGCTAGCAGCTTGTTCAACTCTCTGCCAGAAGAAGCTCAATGGGGAGAAAGCATATGAAACCCAAAAATTACCATATGCTGATTTGTTACTTTTCTGTCACAGAATTTATCAACACTTAGTGTAAGCCAAAGTAATTAGAAGCAGCCAATAAAAATGGCTTTGTAATTCATGTACCTCAGGATAATGCTACAAGCAATACTCAAGATATTCCTACCTGCCCAAGGTTCCTCCAGCCTGGGTGTAGTATTTGTTATAATCCAAGCGTAGCAGCAGCTGAGCTAAGTCAGAGTTTATCTGATGATTGCGAACACTAGAGAGAATCTTGAAGAGAAGTGATGACTGACGACTGAATCCCTGCAAATTTGAAGATGTCAGTTCTGGGCCCTCTCAGAAGAGAAGGAAAGCAAGCATCTCATCCCTGTTTCTGCCTACCCAGTCCTTTAACGGCCTGAAGAAAAGAATCACTGCAAGAGATGTGATGTTTGTGGTCCAGGATAAGGTAAGCTGTGAGCTACAAAAATTCCTAGTTGTCAGTTATCCAAAAGGAGGGATAGAGGTACCAACCTCTGCCTTCTTTCTATTCCAGTATCTGCCCCCTTTCCTCCTCTCTGTGTACATAGAATTTCCAACTCAGGAAGAGTTGATTAGTTAAAGTAATTACAAGCACTTACATAGAGGGTCTGGGCTTACACTCACTCTTGTTCTACACCTCTTAAAGCCAAGGTAACTGCTTAGACAAATGTTTGCATGAGAGAAGAAAAGATCCACACAAACACAGATTCACCTTCACCAAAATACTGAGTTGTGCAGCTCCCCGTTCATCTAATGGGCCCAGATTCTGACTGACCAGAGAACAAAAACTATGACAAAGATCCAGAATTTCATTTAAGCAGTGGAAAACCTACATGGGATAAAAAGTACAAATTAGTAGTTGAAACAGAGTTTGAACACAGAGAGAAAGCAGGTACCTGAAAAGTAGTAGCATTGATAAGGAAGATGTTACTGATACACTGTCTTTTTAGTCAGGAAGGAAGCTATTAACGTAGCATTTTTGTAAGGTTTTCTATGGAAAAAAGGTTTAAACGTTGTGCTGTATCTCTCCTCTGCTCCTCCCACAACCTTTTGCAGACATTTCTGGGGAAACAGCAACTGGCATGAAGCATCCTGATAGGCACAGGAGTTGCATAGTGGCTTCTCTATCCAACCAGCAGGTCATCACTGCAGCTTTGGAATTAAGAAGGCAGGATAAAGACCAGCAAGAGCTATGGTTTAAGGCTTTGATTTTTCCCTGTTCACTAAACTTGGAATTTCTTTTGTATCAGTTGATCTGACTGGGCAATTGCTATTCTGCCACCTTTATTCTACAATAGCCTCGTAGATGAGCACAGAGACACTTGTGTCTCATTGAAACCTTCTTTGCAAATGTTTTTGTGAGGCTATTTATAAAAATACTTTTAATTCTTTTCCTTTTTTTCGATTAATGAAATTAAAAAGACCCTACGTCCAATCAGGAACATCTCAACTATTTTTATTCTCTTAAATAGAAGAAGAAATTTTTCCTAGTTTAATGCATATCAGTATGAGTCCCCAGGAATACAGTTCTCAGCACTATGCTCATTAGTACCCCTTTAATAAAATAGCCTGTGATAAAAACACAGTGATAAAATACAAGTTATTAAGAGTAACTGAACACTGAAATAAGCTTGACTTAGAAATGCCAGGAATACAGCATTCACACTCGCCAACTGTAAATTAGATGATCTTAATTCAATTATCAGTTATAGTTTATACCTGCCTTACTCCTAGAATTGTAGTCTGTGGTCTGCAGGAGCTTATCATCACTCTGTTTTAAAATACGTGATCTGTCATATCTGTTCAAAAAGGTGTGTTTCTTAGGGCACTTGGAGAATTGGCAGAAAAAGGTGAAAACAAGGACTACTCACAGGTTTTAGGAGGATGAAAGACTGAGCCAACAAATTGCTTAGGAAATGATCATGAGCCAATCGTATACTCTCAAAATCTCTTGTGGCATTTATCTGCTGCAGAAGCTGTGAGAACTGAGACTCCAGTACATCCACCTGATGGATAGGTGAAGATATCTCATTAGTGATTTGAGGAACTGGGAGTGCTTCAAACCAGCCAGAAGTTTTGAATAAGGAACTAACTTCCCTTATTGCTACTCTTATGTTAGAGGCTGAGGATGCCCTTCTCTCTGGCTGCTGAATGGGGAATTATATAGAAGAGAAGTACGTAATGTGGGGTACGCAACAATTTTTGATGCCTCTGTAACATGTAAGTAGAAAGGGAAATGGTCACTTTCTTCAACTATGAAAAAATATATAGCTAGCATGTAAACAAAGGTATTTGATTATACTAATTTCTGAATTTTATACTGGGAGATACTATTTGTAATCTTAGGGCAAAGGCTGCACTACCAAAGCTCAGCCAGATTACTGTGGATAATTTAGAAAGCCAGGCCCCCTCTCAATTCTTTAAAAACCAAACCAACCAAACAAAAAAGCCCAGAACTTAACTCAAAGTCGAGTTCACTTAAAGAGGCAAGGGAAGGATGGTATCTTAATGATGGTCCTTCAGAGATGACTGGCTTCTCACCAATTTATTAGCATTAGAGAACTACTAAAGAATTCCTCCATTTCACTGATTTCCAAGTCCAAAAACTTCATAATTGTAGCAGTAGTCTAGGAATGTGGAGGAAGCTCTAGACTTGTGAAGGAAATCCTGATTTCCTTAAGGTACAAGGAACCAGAAACCTGAGACAGCTCTTCAGTGCTCCCTTCATGCATTTCTGCCAGTTTCTGAATAACTGATACAGTTTACCTTTCTCTGTAATACTGACCTGCAGATAATACTGAAGATTGTCCACAAGGAAAGCCATGTGATCCCTCAGACGCCACTTGATGGCATCTGTTCTGTTAGATTTCAGGTGTTTGCGTTGCATTTGGAGAGCCCAGCAGTGCTGTAGCTCAGCCTGGACTCGTCGTACACTCAGCAGGTATTTGAACACAACATTGTACCTACAATCAAAAAATACAAAGTTGTTTAAGACTAGAATCTTCCTCTGCTGCAGGTACTGGAAAATGTAACAATGCAAGACTGGAAAAAGAAACAGGAAGTGACTGCCAGTAGTTAGGGCCAATCAGGTCATGGCCCATGTGCCCCATGGCACATCTTGCAGAGTAAGATTTCTGCTTGTATTGATTACCGACCTAAAAAATACAAAGTTAGTTTCAGTGTTAGGAAGGGAGCTGTCAGTGTAAACATTGTTTATTAAAGTAGTGCTGTTTGTAAAGCAGTGCAGATCTGTCAGCATCTTGCAGGTCTTACTGTCATTACAAGTACTTTCAATATGAGTAAGTGGAATGAGCTTAAGGTTCAGGGAGCAATAGCTCTACCTTTCTCTCCATAAAGAGGAAAAAAACCCCAACACATTAGTGAATGCCTTATATTAGGAAACATACAGATGAATATAGAAAGACCATACCTAGTACTTACTTCTCAAGAACAGCAGGCGTAAAAAGAATGTGCAGTGGCCACTGAACTTTGTAAGAAAGGCCCAGAGCTGCCCATCCAGATGTGGGGGCTTCACGTGGAGATAGTTCACGGGAAGGCCCTTCACGAGTCTGAGAAGTATCTAAAAACAAGTAAGGTGCTGAATTATGTTATCTTCTCAGTCAGTGCAACCATGGCAAGAAAGAAAAGGGAAAAGGGGAAAGAACAGAATTAAGAGCCAAAGTTGTCTAGGCCATCACATAGGGAGGGTAAAGGGAACAAAATTAGTATTTCTTTAATTTGAAAGAAGCGTAAGTAATAGGATTTGAAAACAAGGTCATCATCTCTCCTCTCAATTTACTTCTAGAAATGCAAGTAGATACCTTTATGTTCCTTTCCATGATACTCAATGGTTAAGTGAAGAAGAGGAAGAAGGTTGTCATCATCTAATAGCACCTTATGAGCAGACTGTTGAAATGCAATGTTGACATCTGACAACAAGAGAACACATATCAGCACAAGATGATGCAGCTAGTGCTAATTTTGCACTCAATTATTATTTACTCTTGGTCCTAAAAGACAACACTGATGCACTATTGACACTTCTTTTAATTCTGGTTTTAGATACCTGCCATCAGAAGGTTTCTTAGAGATTGTTTTCACTCTGTGAGACATTCTAATTCACAAGTGCTGTAGTTTCAAAACTAATGACATCATGTAGAGGGTTAAAATAGAACCCTTCCGTACTGGACATGGCTTACCACTTTCCTGCTATACCAGAGTGAGGACAGTTTGGTGACCAAATAAGCAACACTCACCATGTTCAGTTACAGCCGTAGGTGGTGTCTTTAACATGTGCTGTGCAGTGTCAATGAAGGCCTGAAACAGCTCACCTCTTCCCAAAAGGTAAAAGTCTTTTATAATCTGTGGAGATAAATCTTTTGAACCTAACGCACCAAAAACTGAGCAGAAATTTTAAGCATCCTCGCGGATAGCACCCATTTCTATTATTTGGACAATTGCTGTTTCTAAACACAGCTGGAGAGCTCTGAATTTCATTCCCTGACCAAAAAGTCTACACTGCCTTTGCTTCAGGATGCAGACTACAAAACCACATACACATACTCTTCTAACTCTGTCTCTGACCAAGTTCTATCAGTGTATACTTATTCTTGAGACTGGAAAATGAAAACAGCTTTACCTAAATGAAGAAAGCCAAGAGTGTAAGGCAGTAAAGTATTTAATGGGAAGAAAGAAGGGAAGAAAGAGCTGCTTTAGCAAAAGAAACCTAGCAATTGCATTACCTTCAGTTGTCCTAGTAGATCTGATTCCTCCACCATCAGTTTCCAAAGATGCTAGTGAAGAAACAAAAATCAAATGAAACAACAGAAACTCCTTCTCAGAATTATCTCACCCATTCAGAGAGAAGAGTAGCTTCTGTTTTAAAATATTTGCGATGCATACAGAAAAAGTACCTATACAAAATGCTATATAAAATACAAGAGGACACAGTAAGAGTCCTGTGTAGCACCCCATGCTACCAGTTAAAATTCTTGATATATACCAGCAAAGAACTCTGCCTAAGACACATGAAGACCTGTGACAAAAAAAAGGACAAATTCCTATGAAATCAGTTCTACCCCAGCTTTGTTCTCTCTTCTCTAACCTCCCCATTTTCTTAGGTTCTCCTCCCTGCTCCAAGTGAAAAAAAGATTAAAAGCTGCCAAAGCATATGCTCAGCTAGATGACATCTATTATGCTGAAAGCAAATAAAAAGTTCTGAAGTCATTTCAAGTGAAATAAAAAAAATTACAAAAATTCCCTTCTTTCCTTCATGAAAGAGCATAGTATTTTTTAATGTCCTTTTGTCATTGGGTTTACATGAAGCTCTGAGATCAGAACAGCTGCATTGTTCATGTTTGTTCAGTCACTGGCACTGACAAGCCTCCTTCCAGTCCTTCACAAAACTTAAGAGCTTCTCAGCCAGCACAGTAGTTACCCTTCCTAGGATGCTCACCTCAGCAACAGTGCTCCGTATCCAGTCAACCACTGATTCAAAGTCCACCAAACTAAAGAGTGGTTGCTGCTTGAGTCGATGTAGCTCTGCTGCAAAAGTGTCCTCCTGGTTTTTTAGGATGGAGCCTGTGCAGCAATGAGAAGAGTTTCAGAGAGTAAAAAGGGATGCCATTTGGAGATGTGCAGACCCCTTCCAGGACAGTGGAACAGAAAGGCTGTCCAGGCAGGTCTGGCAAGGAATGTGAAGTACCAAGGTGTAAGATTACTATTGCATGTACAGTACAGACACTTGCCATGGCAGCGCTGTCATAAAACACCCAAATATTTTCTACATAAATGGCTGCTGCTAACAGCCTTTTTTCTAGGACTGAACTAGATCTTTGAACCCACAAACTTTTCTGCCACATTAACCAGTTGGTTTGGGTCTCCCCATACCCCTGCCCCTTTCAAAGCTATCCTACTGCTTGAACTTGGGGACTTTTTTTTTAACCAACTGCACTGGAAGACCAATTTCTTTTCCCTTTGCTTCTGCTAATGTAAGAAAACAGTCCAAGTAAATTGGACTTTGTTCTCTGTAATGTCTGTCAAGTAATTTCTTTTGCATAAACATGCTCAAGGTAGAGCCACCACAGCAGTCCTCTTCCATGGTGTAGGAATATATTTCCCAAACCACCCCCAATGTAAACTTTTCAAGCTCTCAAAGTGAACCATCAGCTAGAATTTTCTCTCCCTTGCTGTCTTTAGGTCTCCATATAATTTGTCTTTCACAGCAATTTTTGGGACCACTTTGCAAGTGAATCTCTCATGTTTATGGATGCAAGTTAATCCCGTGACACCATTCTGCAACATACACCCTTCAGAGCAAGATGTGCCTTTGTGTGTGTCTGCAGCCTTTAGGGAGAGGGATGCAAACTGAAAAGAAAACAAGGCCTTTGCAATCGCTTTGCAAATCACATGGTGACTTGCTGCTGGAAATTTGGACACTATGTTTGGAAAGTGTTATTTACTCATCTTGTTCTTACACCTCTCCCTTGTAATCAATCAGAAGCAGAACACTGGAACTATGGCTCTGTCCTGGCACAACTATCCATACAGTCTGAAGAGTCAGTGACTGTTGAGGAATTCATTAATGTGGCATTTTGGAAACTATGTGTCAGTCACTCACAACTGAGCAAAGGTTGCAAGAAAGATGTTCCTTACCTTTTCTGGTCAGGTTAACATTCTGATTCTCAAACATCTGTACAGATTCTCCCACAAAGAGGATTTTCTCAGCAACTCGTACAGGAATGTATGAAGGCAGCATTTCTACTCTCAAAGAAAACTGCTTTAGAGATGGAGCTAACATGTTCTCCTCCTCAATCAAACGCTGCCAGAGACACCAGGGAAAAGAAATGAAGTGCAAAACAGTGTCAGAAAATCAGATAGAAAAGGTGTATAAAGGGTGTGTGTGTGTGTGACAGGGCATATAAGAACATTGGAAGTAAGTAGAAAGGTAGCAAAACTCATTTGTATCATTTAAGTAAGCCAGTTCCTCATGCTTCTGGTATGCTAGTGGATCTCCCTAGAGATACTGCTTCCATCAGAGTGGAGCAGAAAGGGAAAAAGAAGCTAAATCTTTGTGGAACAGCAACAAATTGGCTGTATTAAAGGACTATGTTACTTCAGCAAAAGGAGGTTTTATTGCAAATGCATTACATCAGTCTTTTGCTGCCGTAACAATGTTAACTAGCATTACCAAAAATAATCCTCCCATACATCCCTTCTTATGTTTTAACACTGTTAGAACACTATAGGCCAAATATAAATGCCTCCATTAGTGAGCAAATAGGATAAAGATCCAAAGGCTTGCTAGCAAAGATAAGGCAATTTTCTCAGTTCCTGTAAAACCTGTTTTCGAACAATACAGTAAGTTATTACATTTTTTTCTGAATGTTAATAAGGAACTCCAAGTGCAGAGGCAAGATCTTCCTTCAGGAACGCAATATTGATAATTTCATCTGGCTTTCTTGTTACTGGAGTATTAGTTTCAGTGGTCCATAATCAAAAAAAAATCCCCCAAACAAAGTTTTGAGAATGTCTGCCATCTACAAAATTCTTCATTTCAATAGAAGGGTTCAGTACAAATCTGTATACTGATGTTAACAGGTTGGCAATTCTTTTCTTAAGATTCTAGCAACACTTTTAGATGAGGCAATACCCAAGTATTTTATCGGTCTATCCCACTAACACTCAAGATTTCTTATTTTACTCTTTGAAGAATTACCAACGCTAGTTGATAGTTAGTCGATAATACTGAAGAAAGAAGTTGCCTAGTTACAATTTCCACCATGGACCTAGAAGACTGAACAATTTTCACATTCTTTCTTTACCCAATACAGTGAAATAACAGTTTTTTCCACTAATTGCCTTTTAAAGTTTTCCCCTGCTTTTCTCTGGGTGCAGTCTGCTTTCAGCAGAGACTGTCAGCACAGGGCACTTAATTAGTACGCAACACAGAGTTTTTGTGTGGTCACAGCCAAGCTGCATGCACCACACTAACTCCATAAATTGCCCATGAAATGTTTTCTCATCATAAACTAGTGTGGGAATTTAAAGTTGAACTTGCTCCACACTGTTCTCTATTCAGACACTATTCAAATGCTCAGTGTGGAAGACTACTCCACTGAGAAAGTTGCTTTGCAAAAGGGCACTCTAATGGTATAGCATCTACAGGAAGAGTTACCACATTTCACCAGTGTGCTGGCAGGTTGCTCCCTTGCTTAGCAGTCTCTTGACTCTCACATAACACATTTTCTACCAGGAACGTCAGTAGCATTACTCTGTTAGGTAACATTTGCACAGCTAGTGGTTGTGCAAGAAAGGCACCTGACCCAGCTGCCCATAGAAAGTATACAAATCAAGTCAACAGCCAAGTTCCCCACACCCTGTTCCTTGCAATTGCTCACACTACCACCAATGCCTGTGTTAAACAGATCACAGTGCTGACCACAAGGAATGAGAAACCAGTCAGTCAAGAGCAGTGGGCATGCAGCAGTTCCCATTACTTGACATCAGTGTCTACACAGATTCCATCTATACGGCTTTCTGCCCTGGCTTTATCCAACTCTGCCAAACAACAGGTCTCTGTCCCCTATAGCAGCAACCTATTACAGTGTTATTTTGATTTACCACCCTAGTAGGTTTCAATATATGTCTAGTCTAGCATAGCTCGCAATGAAGCAGAATACAATATAATTCTTTAGTTCCCTAAACACCAAAGATGCCAAGTTATGACTTTCAGATCTTACCAGGTCCTGCAGTTCTCGTAGCTGTTTTCCTGTAAGTCCCCCAATTCCTAAGTCATCGTCATCTTCTTCAGGTTGGCTAGGGACATTTCCAGAAGAGGGGCCCTGTTTGATAAAGAACTCTTCGTGTTGGTCTAACAGCAATCCATGCAGCATCCAGGCAGAGAGCTGCTTATACATGACTCCATGACACACAGCCAGAATTCTGAGGTCAAGAGAAACAGTCAGTCAGGCCTTTGCACACAGTAATCAAAACCTTATTGTACGTCATTCCAGAAGGTCCAGTTGGTCAGCCAGGCAGTATGGCAAGTACTAAATTGCTAATGTGGTATTCTATATATTTTTAAAATTTTTTAACAGAGAAATGTGGACAAAACTAAAAGGTGCCAAACTAAGCTAACATATCCTCTGAACCTGTGGCTTCTCCATGGAAATCTGCTAGTAGACTAGAGATATAAGTCTGCAGTCGCTGCTGTTTCTACTTAAATGACATTTTAAGTACTCTGACTTTCTCTACAAGGACATACAAACATAACAAGACTCACACAGTCACATGAATCATTTCGAAGGACTGAAGATCAGTAACAGGTCTACTATATGCAAAACAATTCGCGAAAAATTCAAAAGAAGAAAAAAACCCTGGGTCTGAAGCTTTCTGAGCCCTTAGCCCAAAGTATGGAGAAAGCCTTAATTCCCACCACAAGCCTGCTTTAGATAAATAATGGGGATGGCGACAGTTTTTCTCTGCATGGTACTCCTACTTTTATACCATGCAAGGCTGTTTTCCACGTACTGTTTCAACAAGTAAGGAACACTCTAACACTAACCCCAGAAGAATGAAGCAATAGTTTTACCATATCTACATACTTTTCAAGAGCACTGCGAACAGGAGGCAACCCCCCACAGCTATGTTTGTGGACTGTCTCCAATATCTGGCATCCATGAATCTGCAGAAAGAAAAGGTTAAGACTAGGTCTGTTATTTGGATCTGTACTGACCTTTTTATACATTTAAACACTACAGCCTTCACAAACTAAACACATTTTACAGAAAGAAAGGTGTAACATGCTCCATGTAGTGATGAAAAAGGCCTTCTACGTGTGGCTCTACACTTAAGCTTCTCTCAGTATTTTCCCTTAAAAAAATGCATGCATCTCTTCATTCTGAAAACATTAGCCCCTGCCTTTTTCATTTTGGGCAACAGTCGGAGAAAACTCAGAAAAGAAAAAATTCCAACCATCAGCATCCTGTCCTATAAAATTCAAGACATCAAAGATTATAGGATAAGGGATAAAGTCAAATACAGTGTAAATGAACTTATAAAATAGTCTCAGTACTTACAGAAAAACCAGTAACAGGACACCCATTACTGAACTACATTATTTTCTAGTATTGGAAGCCTGGGATGGGGGTAGAAATGACTTTATCAGTTAAAGAGGAAACCTGTTAAGAGAAACTAGCTGCAATTTTACTGCACCTTCTGAGTTTTGATCTGTTCCACCATGACCATCACAGAGGGGAAGAGTAATTGAAACTGCAGAACAAGAAGTGAAATAGTGATTTAGGTTGTTATGTAAAGAAGAGAGAAAAAAAACTATACTTGAGTAACTGTGGACAGCAGCTTAACACAATAATTCAACAAAACTATTTTCTGTCTTTCCCCACAAACTGGAACCATGACATGCTAATCTCTAGGAAGTACATTCTCCCTCCACTGGACCAACATGCTCAAAGTTACTATATTCCAGCAGTAGTTCAGGTCAAACATAGTCAATGAGGAATGGGTGAGGGTCAAGGTGGAAGACCTTAGCCTTATGTTGAAGTGCAGGTGATCCTCTGAGCAGGATTAAGGGACTACAGATGTAGAGGCATTAGACAGAAATGGCATGACATAATGGAGTAAGCCTTGTTTATCCCACCCGCTTTCTTATTAGACTCAAAGATAAGAGCCACCAAAGAACACTACCTCTTTAATAACATGACATACCTGGTCCAAGGAGTAATTAACATGTGAGATGGAAAGATGTGGGTCAGCCAGAAACTATAAAGATAAAGCAATTAATGAAGATTAATTATCACAACCACTGGATGGTGACACAACCCAAGATATGACAACTACTAGTCTAACAGAGATTAATCAAAATTTCTAAAACTGAAAACAGAAGCCACAATAGTCTGAGACAGCACTGGGCTCTGACACAGATGGAACCCTTACTGAACTGAAGGAAGAGGGGACAACATCTACTAGGACGAAAAGTAATTTATAATGGTATCTCACAGGAATAATTTGGAAGGCATCCCTGATGTGGAAAGGAAAATACCTTGTTTCATCTACTACTAGCATGTTTATTGCAGAAATGACAAGTTTCCCCAATCTGTCAGCAGCACTACAGCCTCTTGTTCTGTATCTCTCTCCTTTACCTCTTGTTCCAGGTCAAGTAATGCCTGTCGATAAGGCTGCAGCACTGAATCAAGACCTGTGCAGAAGGCTCTCAAATAAATGCCATGTAATCCACTCTGGTTTTGCTGAGATGGATGGTGATCCTGAAAACAAACAATAAAATCTGCATCAGCATCCTAGTGCAAGTCTGAAAAGTAATGTAGTATCTGTGCAGTGTCACAGCAGCAGTCAGTGCTCCAAACGTTGAAATGCATCGTAGCTCACCATAAAGGGATCAGAAAAACAAATATAACCTTGTCACAAGGAGAGTTACTTGAGTAGATTTATATTTAGCTCTTTTGTGGACCTATGCAAGTGCTGGGAACCATGTGATTCTTTTCACTTAAGCATGCCTCTTGGATCTCAAGGCTCTTCACAAATCATAAGGAGATAATCATGAGCATCCTGCTCAGTTCACAAACCGTGGCCAGTCTGCTGTGGTCAGAAATTATTACAAGACTCCCCCAAGAATGAGATTTTACATTTGGTTCATCTTTCAGTGCTCTCCACCCTCTTTTACATGCATCGCAGAGAGCTTTCTGGAGCTCTGCTCGGTGCCAGCGCGAGCGCAGGCACGGGCCACTCCTGTGTCCTGGGCAGCTTGGCCTTATCGGCACCTGCCGCGCTCTTCCCGGGAAATGCCACGGCCCGGCAGCCCCACCTGCTGCTGTACGTGTCCTGTGTACTGCTCCACGAATTCGGCGAAGCGGATGTAGTCGGTGCCGAGTCGGCAGAGCCGGTTCAGGACGCTGGTCTCGCTGGGGTGCAGAAACGGCAGCTCTTGAGACACCTGGAGGGGAAACAGCGGTGACGGACGGACGGACGCACGAGCCGCGCAGGGCAGGGGCGCGGACTAGGCGGGCCGTGGTGGGCTTTGGGCGGGGCCGTGCCACACCTGGAGGCCGCCGCGCTTGCTCCAGGTGAAGGCCGCTCCCGGGTACCCGCTGAGCGCCAGCAGCAGCTCGTGGATCATCCTGCCGCGCAAGGCCGCGCGGGCCGCCGGGAGCGGCGGGCGGGGGCTCAGAGCAGACGGGGGGGCCGGCGGCAGGAATGGCCCGGGCCGGCGGAACAGCGTTCCGGGCCGGCGNAGGTGGCGGGAGCGGCCTAGCGGAGCGCGGCGTGAGGAGCGCCGTCGCCCCCGCCCACGTCCCGAGCGCTCCAGGGCCGCGTCGGCTTTGGCCCACGGCAGGAGGAGGACGGTGCAGTAACGTGGGTGGCTGTGATGGCAAGTGCCGATTCGGGAGATGTCATCCAGGACAACAGTAAATGCGCAGCCTTCTAGGTAGACTTGGTTTTGGTGTGCCTCACTAGGTTTCTTTATCCGTTTCTCATGTTATCTGTCAGTGTTTTATCAGTGCCAGTTTTATCTTTCTTGATTTATTATGTATTGCTTTCTTTCACTTCCTGTCGTAATCCGAGTAGTCTTTGAATCAATACTATCTAGTTTAAAAACCATGAAGTTTTTTAATAAAGTGGTTTTTAGCAGCCTGTTTTTCATTTCCCCCTCTGATTTTGGCAGTGTTTTTCTCTATGCATTTTTACTCTTCTTCATTTAGAAGAAATTAGTGTTTAGTGTTAAGGGTCATCTAATATGTATTTGGTTCAGCTTGCCACAATAAGGTCTGAAATGCAGGAAGAACATGGGCATGTACTATCTATAGCTCTTCAGCTTTATGTGTAACTTGGGAGCCCCAACATTATTGTTTATCATGTATGAGTATAGTAAAACTACCTTTCTACTGACAAAACTTCTAGCGTCATAATAAAGACTGATGAGTTTGGCTAGGCATTTGTTAGGCATCCTTGACATAAATATTACACTATACAATTGGTCTGGAAACCCCTGCAAAAGAACAGACAACAGTAGTTTATTTAAAGGATTTTCATGCTCATTTTCTCTAGGAAGCCTAGTGATTAGTCATTAAGGCAAAAAACTTAAAAGAATTGTTTTTACAGAACTGATGCCTCAGATTTTGAAACTACAGAAAAATAGGTATCTCTACATTATTTGCAAGGCCATCTGACTAGTGCTCATTCAACATTAAGGGAAAAAAAAGACAAGAATCAGGAAAGTCAATAAATTAGACACATAGATACACAACTCCTAACAAAAACATTTCACAGAGTCAATAACAAACACCAGAAATCTGAAATCAGGGGAGCTGTTATAGGTAGCATTGAATACAGCCTTGAAGAGGCTCAGGTAGGTTCTTTGATGATATGCAATAATTGTGTTTTATTTTTCTTATCAAAATGAGATGTTTTTGAGGGTGGATTGTGGCACTGCAAAAAAATGTTATGAGATTTTTAGGCAGAACAAAATGAGTTCTGCACTCCACAGTCTACATATAAATATTATTTTAAATGTCTTCTAATTGCATAACTTCCAAGTGGCCACATTGAAGTAATGCAAATGTTAATAATTAGAACCCTAACTGAATTATAAAACTTCTTGCTTTGTAATTTATGTCTGGCATGTCCCCAGTGTAGTTAGTTCTGTAACCATTGAATTTTGTCTTCCTTTAATCAGTTAGGTTCTCTAAGATAATGTTGAGTCCAACTGATGACCGAACACCACCTTGTCAACTAGACCAAAGCACTAAGTGCCACATCCAGTCTTTATTTAAACACTTCCAGGGATGATGTCTCCACCAAGTTCCTGGGCAGCCTATTCCAACATCTAATCACCCTTCCTGTGAAGAAATTCTTGCTAATGTCCAACCTAAACCTGCCCTGGCACAGCTTAAGATTACGTCTTCTTGTCCTATTGCATGTTGCCCATGTATATATAGTAAGTAAATACGCTTTTTGATGGGTTCATGAAATCATTGGGTTTGGAAGTGACCTCTGGAATCTCTAGTCCAGCCTTGTTTCCTCAGTGCCAGGTGAACTCGAGTGGTTTTGTCCAGGACTATGCCTAGTTAGGTCTGAACTATCTTTGAGGGCAGAGACTCCATAACTTCTCCAGGTGACTTGTTCCAGTGTTTGCTCACCTTCAAAATACAAATATTTCTTATTTTGTTGAAGTGGGACTTCTGTGTTTATCAGTCCATTGCCCAGTGCTTCTTGTCATCTTCTCTCACGCTCTCCTCGTGTCAGATGCTCCAAGCCTTTGTTGCAGTTTTACTGCACTTGTTCTGTTATGTTCATGTCTTCCTCGTACTGGGGAAGCTGACACTGAATCCACTGCTGGGAAGACGGGAATGATTGACTCCCTTACCTGCTGCTGATGCTTTTCCTAAGCAAGGCTATTGGTTTTCCAAATTTAATTTGTGTTTAGGTAGTAAATTTATGACCTGGCAGTGAAATTCATGGGAGTAATTAGAATGGATGCATGGCGGCTGGCATAGTCAATACTCTGACCCTTGAACAAGAAATAGGCAAAGCAACAGTAACATGTACTGAGGGGAAGGAAATTTTCAGGGCATGATTCTCCTGTGGTAGTGCTGCTGGATGTTGCTGTTGTTTTGGGGCATCCTGCTTCAACTTGTGGTTGACATTTCAAGTCAGTTACCACGGTTTGCTCAGCAGAGCTGCTTTCATGGAAGGGCACAGCTACGTCCAGCAAGGCTGGGTTTTGCTACTGTGAAGGGCAATGCAGCTGGGGAACCTGGCAGGACGAGAGGGCCTAGGCGAGCCTAACTCACCAGCACGTGGGAGGCTGCTGGGCTGTGGAGGCTGAGCTGATGAGACTGCACTTAACACAGTGGGGCTGGGCTGGGAGGGCTGAGAGGGTAAGATGTGGGTCATGACTAGGGTTATCTGGGCAGAGTTTAGGCCAGAGCTTAGCTGGGTGTTACGAATGAGGCTACCAAAAAGGTTCAGGGCCAGGGCGCTGGCCCTGTGAGAGGGAGGGACCCCGGGGAGAGACAGGGCGGCCGAGCTAGACTGGGGGCTGCGTCCAGCCGCAGGGGGCAGCGCAACTCGTCATCGCTCTCCAGTGGTGGCTGAAGGTGGCGGGGGCGGCGAGGGTGCGGCCGGGGCGGGGAGAGGGAGAGAGAGCACGGAGGGGCGACTCCTCCCCCGCCACACCCGGTGCGGCAGGAAGAGGAACAGCCGCGCCCAGCTCCCGCTAGCTCCGGCCCAGCGCAGCGCCATGGCGGCGGAGGACGTGGACGGGCTGGCCGTGTCCCGGCCCCACTATGGCTGTGAGTACCGGGGCGCCGGGAGTCCGCGTGGCCGCCAAGCGACGCCCAGCCCCAGCTGTCCGTGCCTTCCGGGGTCCAGCGCTGGGAGCGGAGGCTGT
>VZRX01016323.1:163232-200843 GCA_013398075.1 Notiomystis cincta
CACGGGGCCCGTGATCCGGAACTGGCCCGCGAGCGCGGTGCGCCCCGCCGGCTCTCCTCGCGGGCCCCGGCTCCCGGCGGGTGGGCGCCGTGCCGCGCAGGAGCTCGTCGAAGCTCGGCGGTCCTCCTGAGTGCTGGAGACGAATGCTGGGAGAAAGCAATGGATGGGCAGCGACGGGGCCGTCCAGCGGCTCTGCCGCCGCCGTCGTGTGCCGCGGGCCGGCCCCGCGCCTCGCCCAAGATGTCCGCCGCGGGCGGGGCGGGGGCAGCCCTGCCTTCCGCCTTCCCGCCGGTTTTGGCGGCCACACCCGATTTGCCGTGCGAAACACCGCTCCCTTGTCATAGGCTTGCTGTGGGGAGGGAGGCTTTGAATCTTGGCGTCCAACACGCGGGCTCGCCTGTGCTATGATACCACGTCAAAAATGATCAGCGACGGAGGAAGAAGGTGGTACTGTTGGAGGCGTGATGTTGTAAGCGGCAGTCGGTCTGACCTGGCCTTTAACACTTCCAGGGACAGGGCCGCCACAGCTTCTCTGGGCAGCCCGTGCCAATGCCTCACTATCTTCTTGGTTCAAGAATTTCTGCCTATCATCTAATCTAAATCTCTCCAGTTTTAGTTTAAAACTGTCCCATCATTATCTCTCCTTTTTATAAGCCCCCTTTTATGTACTGAAAGGCCACAATGAAGTGTCTCTGGAGCCACCTCTTCTCTAGGCTGAGCATCCCCAGCTATCTCAGCCTGCCTTTGTGGGAGAGGTGTTCCAGCCCCCAGAGCATCTTAGTTGCCATCCTCTGGACCTGCTCTAATAGGTTTTGTGCTGAGGATGCCAGACCTGGATGCAGTGTCCTTGCTGGGGTCTCAGAAGCACACAATAGATTGTTGTTGAAGGCATTTTAGGTATAAGCTGACCTTTGATTAATAATAGTATGAGACATTTCTTGTTTGTCAAATTGATCTGTAAAACCTAAAAAAGCTGTGTGTTTTTTTTTTTTTGACATGAGATGTATTCGGCTGTAAGTATGGAAAGAGAAGACTTTTTCACTGAGGCTTTGAACACACAGAATCTGGAACGTTTAGGCATATTACCCCTATGTAGGTCTTTACCTTGATCTGAAGATGGCATGCAAGTTGTGAACCTGAATGATTCCCTTCCATACAGGGAGTGTGATTAGCATTTCCACCTTGTTTTAGAGGTGGACTGTAAATATATAGAAGGGATTATATAATGTGAATATGTATTTGTGTCCTTCCTTAGTCTTTTGCTATCAAAGTCAGAGGATAGATGAGGGGACAAGTGGTCACTGATGTGCTTTTGAGGAAGACAAAGGTAAAGCTCAAATAAAATAAGGAAATAAAGGATTGTTTCTGAGAAATTGTAAGAGGGATGCAGTCAAATTGAGAAATCAGGAAGAAGGAAGCTGGCAAATTTATGTGACAAGGATAAGGAAACGGGACATCTTCTGTTGCTAGTAAAGAACAAGTCATCAGATCCTTAGTCTTCTGAATCAAAAATAAAAACCCCGATGAGTTTCTGTGGGAGAGATTCTGTTCTTTTGTGTTCTGTTGGATCTCATTTTTGATGTGCCTGTTCATTTACATTCTGAGGACCATGTTTTGTTTATTTTCAGCTGTCCTGGATAATGAGAGATTAACAGCAGAGGAAATGGATGAAAGGCGACGCCAGAATGTAGCCTATGAATACCTTTGTCATCTGGAGGAAGCAAAGAGGTGAGAATAAGTGATTTTGAAACTGCTGGTGCTTTAAAAGAAGATGTGACATTTGGTATGGGGAATAATTCAGATACATCCTACCTCTTGTCTAGGTTTCTTAGTGGCTATATAGTTTCATTTGAAAAAGCAAGCAACCAAAAAAACCAAACAAACTCCCTTCCTCCCTAAAGAAAAACAACCGACCTCTGATGTGCATATGTAATGATCTCAAAGACTTCGTGACAGGGACTCTGTAGCTGTGTTGCTCCGGTATTCCTAGCACTGGATGGGTTCTCCTGATGCCATGATGACTTTTTACCTTTTCTTTTTATATACCTCTTAAATATTCTCAATACCCTTAACATGCATACTTGTAATTCTTTAATATCTTAGCATAGTCCTGGTATTCTGTTAAGACAGAACACCAAACATCCTAAAGGCCTCGCAGTTGGAGGCCAAAAAACCTTATGCTATTTGGAAAAACCAAGATCCCCTCTAAAACATATCCTGTAAACTAAAATTAAGCCCATCTGGGGAAAAATACTTTAGAATAAGAAAATGTCACGCTGTTCGTTTAAACCTCTCATTGGAGCAGCTTTGTTAAATATACTGGTTTACAAAGTCTATAAAATTATATACGTGATCTACCATGTGTGTACATTTTAGTATAGTCCACTTTGGTGAATTATTGCACCATAAAAATCCTTATTAAATACCAAGATAAAAAAAAACCTTTATCCCTTAACTGTGTCTAACTCTTAATTCTAAAACCAAGAAAAGGCATCACTCCCTGTTTCTAACTTGTATATGTGTGGTGTAATATTGCCTCCTGGCTTAGCAGTGCACATGAAAAACAGTTATTCCCTTCCTCTTAACTGAAACCTTTTACACATTTAAATTGTAGCAGTGTATATCCCTTGCACACTGAGAACTCAATTCTTGCATATTTCTCTGTGCATCCATCTATTTGATAGATCTGTAGTACTTTTTGGGTTGCTCGGACTGTTCTCTAGATGCTCAGTATCTTTCTGGAAGTCCACTGCCAAAAGAGAGAAAACTTTTTCAGCAGGGTGTTTTATAAAGAGCACAAGGATTATTTTGTATACCCCAATAGATTTGATAGTATCATCCATTATTGCATGGTATCTGCTTTTTCATGATGTTATGATATAGTAGAGTTTTGCTGAGTTGTCATCTTGTAGTTGTGCTGCTGAAATTTGTTTCTCATCTTGTGTTTATATGGTCTATCGTGTTTTTCCGAGTGTGTTACCTTTCACTTGATCCTGCAGAATTAGATTTTTCCTGATTTTTTTTAAAATATTGAAATAACTTTTATCTTATTCTTGTCTTCCAGCATGTATGTAGCTTTTGTGTCATCTTCGTGTTTAATAAGCATATAAACATACTGTATGTCTTCATTCAGACAATTAATTGGAAGTATGATCAGAAAACAGTAGGTGCTGTGTATCTGCTTTTGAAGGATAAAGGACCGGTATTAAAAATGAATGCATGAAGTCCTATTCTTGCTATTTTAAAAAATATTTGCGAACATTAAATCCTATATGCCATATGTGAAGAATAGGAATGAGACATACATAAACACATGTTCAACACATGTTGTTTTGTCATGGCTCACTAAACACTTAAGGCTCCCTTTGTCCTTCAAAAGATGATATGGGTTAAGAGCCAGAAAATTTCCCTTGGCTGGGTGATGGATTTTGTAGAAATCAGTGTAATTCTTTCTTAGCAAGGCAGACATGTTCAGCTGTAGTGATTTTACTGAGAAGGAAGTACTGAGTTTGTACAAGTTCACTGTTGGAAGAATATAAAGGATTTAATTCCAGGACTTTAATTTTACCAAGAATATATGGTATATTTTTGAAGGGATGGGAAGCACTCAGTTTATGCCATAGTCATTTAGGTGCTTTATGAGAATTATCACTGCTATAAGTTCTCAGAGACTGCTTAGTTACTAGTAGATAATAATTTTCCTTCCACATGGACTTGAATGAAGTTTGAAGTAAGTAAAGTCTGACTGTGTTTCAAGATAACTCCTTCCCTTTGAATCCAAAGCCTTTAGTAGCAAATCCTGGGCAAACAGGGAGAGACAAGTTGCGCTGTAATAACTGTCCAAGCTTGAAGGAGCCCCAGATCCTTCACTTGTGGACTTCTTCACTTGTGTCATCAGCCTTGGAGCAAATGCTTGAGGAGGTGCTGATTCTCTCTTGAATTCCATGCCCAGATCTGTAAAAAAAAACCCACCTCAGGCAAAAATATGTTCCACAGTAATAGCTTTAATATTTTCATCAAGCTCTTGCCCAATCATGGGGACTTACTCTTTAAATCAATCAGCTTTGACTCTGAAGTTCTTAGTGATCTTAGTCTCTGCTTCAAGTGCTGTCTTGATATTGATGAGGTTGAGCAGCTGGGCATTTGATTTTTTGCCACACCTTGTCAGAAAAAAAAAAGTTTTCACTCTTGTCTCAGGGTGAGCATTGAGATGTTTCAAATAATGCCTAGTGGTTGCCAGTATGTTTTGTAAAGAATGAAACAACAGCTGTTGCTCAAAATGCAAGTGGTGTACAGCCTTCTTTGTGTCCACCTTGGCAGTTGGAGCGCTTATTTTTCAAGTGAAAGGTCTGCTTGGAGAGCCTCAACCCTTATCCAACCCATAACTCATGTTAGCAGGCTTACCTGCTATTCATGTATATATGTGAGTGGGAGTTCCTGATTCCTATAGTTAAGACCGTATCACTTACCCTAAGAGTTAAAGATTAAATGACCAGGAGGGGAGCAGGCTTCTGAGTTTAATAATTAAGATATACAAGGGAGAGCAAAGGCTTGAGTTCACTGCTTCCAGGATGTTTTTTTCCTTTTTGAGAAGTTATTTTGTAAATTGCCCTTTGAGTTTTATTTATTACTACTAGTACAGTCTAGAAGAGGGCTCTTGGCTGTTTTGTTGGTAAGGAGTTTATGTAACAGAAACAATTAAACAAGAACTATAAGAGATCAGTGCGTTTGAAATGAATGCCCTTGATCTGAAATTTTCTATATTTGACTTCCTTACCAGTAGTGTAACTGAGGCATAGCATCTGAATTAGACACTGTGGCATTTTGCTTGTGCTATTGATTACAGTCCCTCTGAGCTGTGGGAGGGCTAATAATCTTCGTGGTGAGAGAATGTCAGATTGGAAGTTTTATCTCTAAGGAGCAGAGGAGGACCTAAGAGCAGGGGAAGGTAGCTGGTGTGTCACACTCAGCAGCTGAAAAGATGAACATTGTAAAGTTGATGGTAGCCAAGGCAGGGTAGGAGGCAGCTGAGAACAATACTTGGTTACTCCCCTCCTCTTCCCCACAATCATGTGTATTATTACAGTATGATATTGCATTCAATAAACAAACACTGTAGTTTGTATTAATTTTTTTTCTATAACATAAAAGCACCTAAAATCATGTGATTAACAACATTCTGATTTGCTTTGTATCAGCATTGTCAGGGGCTTGCTATCCCTTTAACCAAGCAACAGATATGGAACCTAGAAGCAAAGTGGGGTTTTTTTAAATGTTAGAAGAAGGTAAGATGAAAATTGGCTAGCACCTAATTTCCTACTGAAATAAAAAATTTAGAAAAGTTTGAATTTCTGAACTGTCTGGTGTGACAGCCCATGTGCAGTAACTTTAAGTACTTCTGTACTCAATTTGTGGCAATTTATAGCTGTTTGCGGGACCTGTCTGCTAATGCACACACATCAGAAGCATTATCAGAGAAATAACTTGTACTTATTTAATGGTATTCCAGCATGTTGTTTGGTTGGGGTTTTTTTCACTGTCAGTGTTGTTCTATTGCTATTTAGTAGTTTTTTATTTCAGTTAATAATGTGCAATGGTCTTGTGAAACAGGAATTAATTCTTGCTAGTTGGAGAAAGTGTGGCAGAGTGCAACTAAGTTGCCCAAGATTGTGAAAGACTGAAATGAAATTTGGAGTTAAAATGAAGATTGTGAATAGAGGCATTCCTCTGCTATGTGTGGACCAGATGCCTCATTCTTGAATAAAAAAGGCTTTATTAATAAGTGTTGTTTAATACTTCAGGTTTTCTTTTTCATGTTCTCTTTTTTGTTTGTTTGGATTGCTTTGTTTTAATTTTTTTTCCCTGTCTCCAAATCACAGTAGTCTAATAGAAAAGCTGTGGCAGCGTGGATAAAACTGAAAGAGTATACTCTGTTCTGTTGGCAGCTCATGCTCACAGAAGGGTAAGGGTATATTAATCTTTGATAGAAGCAGCCTGAGAGACCTAATTTTTGTGGTCCTTATCTAGAAGTTAGGGTGTTCTACTGTAATATTCTTCATCGATGTTTCCGCTTAAAGATTGGGTCAGGTACTGGTTTTGGGTTGGTTGTTTGGATTGGTTTTTTGTATGTGTTGTTTCGTGGTGGGTTTTTTTGTTTGTTTTCTGCTTCTCTCAGACACAATGCAAGTGCCGTGTTAGATTGTAATCCGGGAGTATTCATTGGTAATATTTTAATATAGTTGTAAGTTGAAGTAATTTCTACTTAGCTCTTACCACTTTATTTGGGCTTTTATCAGCTCCTGTTTGGACTTGAGATATTTCCCTACAGATCCTGTGCTGTTTTGTATGACCTCATGCAGTTGGCAGGGAGTGGCTGTCTGGATTGGAAGTGGCTTGGAATGCACATTCAGAACTGTATTTTTCTGAGAAGTGGGTGGAGAGAGGTATGGAAAGGACAGTGTGGGAGTACAACCATCTTTGCCTCACTTTGGATACTTTTTTTATGACTCACTGGAAACAGTAATGAAAGGCAGACCAGGGGGAAAGAAACAGCTGTTTGTTCCTAGATCAGGATATTTCTTTTTGAATGGTGTTTTTGAAGGATTACTGTGTGTACTATAAGAAGAGACTGGCCCAAAATAACCAAAGCAAATAGATGTCACTAACAGTTCTTGGTGATCGAGGATTGTGGAGTGCTTCTTAATAACCATTATTTACTAGAAATCAAGGTGGCCTTGAGGTGTGATGACTTCAGTTATGTTGTAGCTTCCAAGCATTTAGGCCTATTTAGTTTCTAATGCTAAGTGATCAAGGCAATTAGGTTGAAAAAGTTTTCTGTGTATTTGATAATTACAAGTCAAGTTCCTCTTGACTGTGGGCGTGGTACCTGTCTGAAAGGTCTCCAGGACAAATGACAAATCTTTTTGGGAAACATGACAAATGCAGTAGCTTCCTCATCAACAAAAGCAGCTAAGGGAATTTTTACAGGTTGATGGTAGTGTTTGCAAAGGAGCAAAGAGGAACCTCATATTTACTTTTAAGGAGGTGAGGAGTGGTAGAGGGAAAGCTTTAAATGCCAGAGTATCAGTATCGTCTTTGGTTCAGCTGCATCTTGCCAGGAAGAGTACATCAATCACTGTGAAAAATCTGGCCTATGTTACTGATTAATTTTTTGCTCTTTTGTATCTTTGAACTGAAAATGCCTGTGTAGATAATGAGAATATTCTGGGACCTTTTAGCTGCGGGCAGTACTTGTTTTCCTAGCTCTCCATCTGTACAAACCCTACTGAAAGGCATTTAAATATCCACCTACTTTTCTAGAGGAGAACAGTCCTGATGTGATAAATTTATTTTACTTTGCTGTTGTTACCTTTATGAGAGAGCTTTCATTTTCTGAGGTAATGCCTTGATTTCTTTAGACTTGTTAGAATGAGTTATTTTGAAGATAAATTTTTGTTGGTGTTTTTTTCCATGGCTGTCTAATACCCTTGTTCAGGTGAACAGCCTCCGAGCTGAGGCTGTCTTCCAAGTTTTCTCTTCTTAAGCATCTGTGAGAAGCCCGCCAAATAACTGCACTGAAAAGATTTGAGATTGCCTCTAAATATGAATGATCTGCTGGAGTATGAGAATCCTCATCTTTCAATAAAATGAATAGTATGGTCAGTCCAAAAAATGCCATACGTGTGGTGTTGGCAGTAATGAGTAGCGAAAAAGCCTTTAAACCACAGTTTAATACATTCTTTCGAATGGTTTATGCAGACACTGTTGAGGAGGGAAAAAACGGTGCTAGCCTTTTGGTCTCACCACTTTTTCCTCTGCTGTGGTGCTGCAGCAGCCATGCATCTTTTCCTTGGTACACCTGGGGGGAATTGCACTAGAAGGGCTAAATGGTGAACATAAGCGTCTAAATGTGAAGGCACCACATGTAACAGTTGGAATGACTTATGTTTAAAAATGCCTGGATTAGCTGCTAGTCATCCAGATCCCAGCATGTTTGTGTTCAGTTTCACTACACCCCCTTTGGAGGCAGAGCACAGTGAACAAATGCTGGTGAATCATGGACATGGTACTGGACAAGGATAGTCATGGCTGTTTACTATCAAAGGCTATGGAAAGGCTTATCTGTAACCTGTAAATTCTGCATGTGGTTGCCAACCGAGAAAGTGCCCAGGAGATGTGAGGAGAGCTCGATGACTGGTCACTCTCTGTGTCAGGGCAACAGGTCCTGGACCTCCTGATACTTGTCGGGCCAGGTATAATGGCCCTCTCCTGTGTGGACAGCTTGGACATCCTTTTCCGGCTTGACTGATTGAAGGACAGACTTTGTGGGCGCCAGTTACTTTCTGATACTTGTGTGTATAACATTGAGTGAAACCTTGGGGTAGGTATTTATGTCCAAATGCAAATCAGCTTCCCCCTTCGATAAGGTCTGGCAAATTTTGCCAGAGTGTTGGTACACAAGTGTAACTACATTTCCTGACTGTCTGCTACATATAGGTTCAATAAATGTTGGCTTTAGACTTAAGTTGAAAGCAAGAGCTTTTTCTTTTCTGGGGCAAGTGACAAAGATAGAAATTTCTATTTCAGCTTGTTAGATTTTTCAAAACTGTTTGAGTTGAAAGTGGATTTAAGAATTATGCTTTTGGTAGAGGAATAGAGGGTTATAGACCAACGAGCAAGTCAAAATGTGTTTTAGTAAAAACACATCTTGCTCAATAGAATAATTCAAATTACAATCCTGATAGTTTTATGGTAATTACTGGTGTAATTTTAATGGTTGTAGAGGTACAATGTATCATACTGAAATGAGCAAAGTCCTGAGTGTTAAGAAGTGTGATTTCAGATTTACCTGCTTTGGAAGACTTTAATCGACTGATCTTGAACATTGTATCTCTTGATGATGTTCACAATTCTCAGGATGTTGGTTATTACACCACTGTGAAAGCCTTCCTGTACTCCTCTTCCCCCCACTCTTCCTGGGATGTGATTATGATCTTTGAAGAGTGGAATTCCAAATAACTATTGTTGGTACCTTCCTTTAGATTGGACACCTGCTGATTGGAATGTGCTGGTGTCCCTTAGTCTTTTATGAGCCTTGTTTCTGTAGGATGAGTTCTCAGGCAGAAGATGATAATACTTTAAATTGTGTCAGTGCTGGGTGCTAGACAAGATGGGCAAAAAAAAAAAGGTGTTACGCAAATATGGACCCTGAGGGTGAGCAAATCCATTGGGAAGTTAGGGAAAGGGAGACAGTTTTTCCTTCTTGAGATTTTGTTGTTCTGAGTGGAATGCTTAGTATTCTTAAAGTCATTGTGTGATACAATTTGTCATTTTTGCAGTAGGAATTAAATGGCAGGCTAAGCATTGTTCACTGTCTCATTTCCAGTTTCTGACTGATGGTTATACTGTGATCATTGAAATTCCATTTGACAGAGAGTTCTGACCTCTTGTGTGTTTTCTACCATCTGCAAGACTCTTGCCAAATTCTCCTGTTACAGCAGCCACATGAATAAGATGCTATCACAAACTGTTACTTAAGGAGGTTTATATAATTTACTGTGTGTCAGAAATCCTGTGAAACAAACTACTTTCCACCTAAATAAAGGTAGTTTTCAGCATAGGGACAGATTGATCATGTTACAAGTCCTACATGTTCAAAATCTAGTTATCCTGGAATTGTGAAACTAGCTAATTAACTACCAAAAACTGAAGCATGTGAATATTTTTAGGTCTTTAATGCTGCAGGTTTTCATACTGACTTTGGCAGATCAAGAGCAAATTTTTCATTTATTTTCTTGTAAGCAAAACTATTATTACATGATTTGCCTTTTTTTTTTTCCCAGCCCAGACTAGACAACTTTAGGAACTTTTGCATCAGCACTGTGATATTTGACAGAATTATATCACCACGAAGGTATCCAATGTTGATTTTCTTGGTGCTCCAGGTACTTTAAAAGTGCACAAAAATGACCTCCTTTCAAGAATTTGTACCCACAGTGTGAGCACACACACATGGAAATCACATGTTAAAGATGTGTTTGAAGAATGTGATTTGGGCAAACAGCCTGCCAATTTCATGGTTGTGAGAAGGAGGTGTTTAAGGCAGTCTAACTATGTTTGTAAAGACTGGTTTAGGCAGGCTTGTTTTCCTAACTAAAATACGTTGGTATGGTATAACAGACAGTGTTACAAAGACTGGAGGCTAACAGTCATATGCACCTGTAAAGAGAGTTAAGCTCTATGCCACTCCAGTCTACCTCCAGACCTCATTCAGCCGGAAACAGAGCATATGCTTCTTGAAGAAGACAACAACCTTCTGAACTGTAGTTGGCAGGGGAACACTAGAAACAAAGCAGCACTGCTGTGGCACTGGCATGCTTACAAAGAGAAGACCTGCATGATTCTGGCCGATGATCAAGAACTGTGGCCAGTGCTCTCAAACTAGCGGCTCAGAAGTTTACATGGAGGTTCTGTTTGCAGCTTTCCTGTTAATGAAATTGTGAGGTATACAATAAGCAGAATGCAATATGTTCTTCTGGACAACTGAGATTCAACCAACGGTGTTGGTAGCAGACCTGGATACAAATTGTACCAGTTATTTTTTAGCACGGTGTGTCAAGGTTACATACTTTATCTTCCTAGAGTTCCTATTTGCTAGAAGTGCTGTGATGTTGCTCTTGAGGCCTGCGCAGTGGAAGTGACTACCAGGTGCAGACTCAGATGATTAGTTGGGCTGCTGTGTCATCTCAGAGTTGAAAAATGTCACTGGCTAGGTCTGCGTAAAAAAGGAAAGGCCATTGTTTTGGAACTGTAGCACAACTGAAGGTTAGAAAATGTTATTTATATTTCCGGCCCCTTCAAATAATTAATTTTACTCAGAAATTATTGCTATTTAATGATGACCAAGAACTGAGCTTTCTTCATTGGTGGATAAAATCACTTTTTTCCAGCTATTGGTGTCTTCTGTATTTTGTATGCCATGCTCTGTTTTCTTTTTGTGCTGGAACATACTGCACGGTAGTCCTGTCATGAAATGAGCTGCCTTCCTTAGAGTCTTTGTCCATTTTTAAAATTTTCTGCTCTTGTATTTTTGTTTATTCAATTTGATGATCTTGCAACAGTTTCTGGAGAGATGGATTGCTAGTTCTTCTTCCTCAGGCTTGTCTATAATCAGTCAGAGAGGAAGAGAGTGACTTTTTATTTTTTTTCCACCCTATTTCCATTGTCTCGGGGTTAGCCAGACTTAATGTTTTCACAAGTGAAACAGCAAAAGGGATGCCATATGATCAGTGTTAAGTTTTTGCTGTGTCTAAACTCCAGTTCTGGTTGAAATATGACTATGATACTTTTCAAACATAGGACATGTTTGTGTAACTTGTCACAACCCTCAATAATGCTGTATTGTGGGAGAATAAAAAAGTTGGTAGTTGAGATGACTGATGTTAAACTTTTTCCAGTCCTTGGTAATGGAGCAGTGTTTCTTTTGAAAGCCTGAAGACGTTACTTGAGAGACTGGCTGCCCAACAATACCTGATATTACCTTTTTATTGTCATGTCTCGTCAGGAAGGCCTGGTTCTAAATTGCAGGTGATGGTAGTAGCTGCATGTAGGTATTCAAGAATCTTTTTCTAGGAGGGGGATTTTGTAACAGTATGACTGACTGATTGGAAAGGTGCAGTTACTACTTTAATTAGAGCTAACTTCAGTAAAATTATATAAGTCCAGTGTTATTTATGGCACTCCTGTGATGAAACTTGATTGAAAAAATATTTCTGGGTTAAACATTGTTTTCTGTACCGATGAGAGGGAGGGAGCATAGTGGAAACAACCAAAGTAGCAGAAAAGAATTGAAAGTTCCTGCAAAAAGCTTATTGATGGTCTATCGTTCTAATGGCTAATGTCGAAAAGGAGTGAAGGTTGTTGCCCATCAGCCAGGTTCCCTGCTCCCTGAGGAATATATTTGTCTTGTTCATCTGGAAATTGTACATGTATTTCTGCCTCTTAAGGATGACAGGTGTTAATTTTAATACAAGTATGTGAGCTTTTAAATGTAAAAGGTACTGGATGATGTTTTCTGAAAACATAGCTTTGTCCTCTGGCTTAGCAAATGGTTAAGCAATGCCACACCAAGTGAGAGCATTACTATATGTAAATTGCTCTAGTTTTGTAGTTATATTAATACCACTTAGGAACCTGTTGAAACAGGTTTGAGTACATTGAGATAGCTTATGGTCTAATTATGAGCCATTTATTTTCCTTTATGGAGACAGAGCTCACTGCCTCTGTGTCCTTCCATAAGGTACTAATTAAATGATATGGTCACGTGTCCCTTCTACTTCCATTTTAGGTCTTCTAGTCTGAAGGAAGTGTGGTGGTTTTTTTGTTTGTTTGTTTTGGTTTGGTTTGGTTTTTGTTATCCCTGTAAGGTAGTCAGGAAGGTAGCGTGAGAACTGTTGCTATGATTTGAACTCTTCCAGAATGTGAGTAACTCTGGATCCTCTCAGGAATATTTGTTTGTAATTGTCTATGACATGCAAGTAATGGTATCTTTTTAATAACGGTCCAGAATTTTTAAATTTATGTGATGTTTATCACATATTCAATTAGTGTGTGTATTTTTCTAGAACTTAATATTCAAGAGCAACTAAGTTTTGAGAGGAAAGCAGCAAAACCTGGGAAAACAGTAGTTTTAAGAAGAACTGAGTTTCTTTTTGTAGCTTATGTACAGATGTTGGCCAGGTGTTCCCAGAAGCCTTTCCTTCCTGCTACATGCTAGTACTTGTTGCTTTTCCAGGTCCTGCTTTGGGTTGCAAGTTGTCATGTCCATCCCCCCGTCCCCCCCACCCCTTTCCTGGGCTAAGGCTGCAGTCCACAATGCAATGGTGTGGTGTCTGGTGTCTCATTTGGGATTTAAAGTGCACTGGGTTGAAGCAGGATCAGGAAGCTTGTGTTTTAGATGAGTGGCAGTAATGTGGGCTTATCATCCGTGTGAGCCAAATTATTAACCTTGTTTACGTTACACTGTCAGCTCAATTTTATAGTATGGACTGTTGCTGTTCTGGGCCCCTGTTGTCTTGAAAGCCACCTTTCTGTGACCTTAATTAATCCAAGCCTTATCTGTCCTGTAAGACCTTTAGAGTTCAGCTGCAAGTGAGGCATGATCTAAGTAAGACACTTTAGAAAGTGGCCTGTGATTGTGCCAGGTCCCTTTTTTAGAGACCAGAACAGTCAGGTAGTGTGTCATCTTTAGGAGAAACTGTAGCTGAGCTTGCAGTTTACAGCCTCCAGCAGCTTGTACAGAAGAAATATCAAGGTGCACCTCTGTTTTGAGAACAGTGATTTTTCAGAATGTTTTGCTGTAGTCTTTATTTTTGTCATGAGGTCTGTGATATCATTAAATGAGATGGAAGGCAACAATAAAAAGGAAAATGAGTTATGAGGAGAGGAATGCCTGTTCCATGTTTTTTCCCCTGTTCTTAAGATGTATAGTAGAGTGGGAGAAGATACATAGAAAGATAGACTTGAGAACATCATCATCAAACTGGAAGAGGGTAGGTTTAAATTAGATATTAGGGAAAAATTCTTTACCGTGTGGGTGTTGAGGTATTGGAGCTGCTTGCCCAGAGAAACTGTGGCTTGCCCTATCCCTGTTCAGGACCCGTCTTTGATGGAATTCTGAGCAACCTGGTCTAGTGGAAGGTATCCCTGCTCATGGCAGAGGGTTAGAATGAGATAGGCTTTGAGGTCCTTTCTGACCCAAACCATTCCATGACTCTGTGAACCTTGTAGGGCCTCTCCATGAAATAATTTAAAAGAGCACAAAGTCATGAAATAACTAGCAAATACTTAATGAGAGTAAAGAAATACTTGTGAGGTAAACCTGTACAAGGGGAAGATTTAAGTTAGTTAAAAGGACAGGATGGCCACTCAGTGTCAACCAGTACAAACTAAGTCATGGACTGAAGAAGAAACATGAAGATGACACGGTGTCTTAATTACTTCTGAAACTCTGGCTGATGAACTCTGTATTTCTCCTTAATATTTTTTCTGAAGTGTTACCGACTAGCATTTTAATGATGCAGACTCTGTGGTAGTGTTATATCTGTTTTCAACCCTTAAGTGAATAGTATGCTAGAATATGACAGCAGCAGCAACAAGAGACTTGTTTTCACAAATTGGAAATAAACTCATGTGACCAACTTTGTTGTTCGTGCACTTCCAGATGGATGGAGGCCTGTTTGAATGAGGAGCTGCCTGCCACAACAGAATTGGAAGAAGGGTTGAGAAATGGAGTCTACCTGGCAAAACTTGGAAACTTTTTCTCCCCGAAAGTGGTTTCTGTGAAGAAAATCTATGATAGGGAACAGACTAGGTATAAGGTGAGTGCTGTAGACCATGGATACTTAATTAGATAGACATCTAAAATGGGAGTATGTGCACATGGAGGTACTGTGTGAAAAGAAGCAGAAAGTTAATTTGTATTAGCCTTACCTGAGAAACTCTCGCTTCACTCTAGAACAATGGTTAAATGAGGGGGTGGGTGGACTCTTAGGTTTATATCTAAGCTTGCACTTAGGTGAAATAATTTGTCATAAACAGTCAACATGAGCATATATAGAAGACCAGACTTCTTTCATTCAAAAGTGCTGTTTTCACTCTCTGGGCTAATGAACCTCCCTACTTCTTGACAGCTGTGATATTTTGTTTCTTACTGCCCTTCCTGTTATTTCCACCGATTTTTATTTCAGGCAACTGGTCTCCACTTCCGACACACAGATAATGTAATCCAGTGGCTGAATGCCATGTCTGAGATTGGTCTCCCCAAGGTAACTTCTGTCTTCTACATCCAAATAAATGAATAATCTCAGAAAAGCTTTGGATTCTGTGGTAGCATTTGCTGTTATAAAAAATCAGCACACTTACTTTAGTTAATTCTTAGATTTCTAGATTTGTGTCCCTACAGAAACTCTCTCCTAAAACTTGCTGAAAGATTTCATTCTGCTACATGTATGAGGGTGACTAGGAGCAAAATAATTTATCCTTGTGTACCATATCCCTAATGTTACTTATCTTGCATAATACCTGCATTACATCGTTCTTGCCCTGCATTCTTTTGAGCAGTATCCAGGCTACAGTTTGATTGTGGAAGTTTTTTTAGAAATCAATGCTAAAAGTAGCAGCACAACAGAAAATACTATGTTTTCTGTTTCTTCAGATTTTCCTATGAAGTTTTCACATCGAGTTGAAATGTTCCAGGTGTAGTTTAATGAAATATAAATTATCGACTTAACTAGAGAAATGGGTAGATAAACGTCTGGGAGCTAATAAACACAGTTGCCTGAAAATATATGGAACTATGGTAGTGCTGGGCTGATAGTCAAGTCTTTTGTAGCCATGTTGTGCATAGTCTCACCAAAACTGACATTGTGTAATTTAATCTGATGCATGTTTTCTTCGCATATGTGCTTACAAATTGACACTTCAGTTTTGGCAAAAATTTTTATATAGCTTGTTATGATTTACTAATTGAGCTTTCCTGGGATCTATGATGATCTTACAGAAACACATTTGGGATTAGGAAATACTGAAATATGTTGTTAGGGTGGTTAGGTGAAAAAAACGGAGGAGGGATTTAGACAGAGAGACGTTAAGTGCCAAATATGAGGTAAGATTTTCAGATGCAAGTAGGCTTTGGGTGGAAGTAAATGTGTGAGAGGATGTTAAAGAAACTGGGCTGGGGTTCATTACATTTACAAGAGATACTGGTGCTTTAAGTATTTTCCCATGCAGGACAGCCAGGGAACCAATGCTGTGGAATTGAGGATCATTCGGTTGCTCTTGCCTTTACAGAAAGAGCAATGCTATTTTGTGCTCATAGGCAACAGCGAGGAACCTTCAAGTAACTGGAAAATAACATATTTTGTGAGGACTTCTGAAATAGCTGAAACTTCATTATCAACCCCTTTTGTTAAACTTTGAAGAGCTTTGTTTGAGACTGTCTGAAAGCTTTTGGGTGAAAATATGGTATTGCAGAGCACTTCAGTGCTGGTCTGGGTTTCCCTTTGAAACTGTCTCTTCTCTTGTTTCTCAACTACATTTAATCCAAACAAAGTTCTCTTTTCTCTCTTCTCCTGTAAGCTTTTTTTTCATCCTTTAGCTTTCGCCAAAGTCCTCGTTAATACCTCATGACCCAGTATCTTGGTGCACACACAAAAGAAAGGTTCTACCCATTCATGTATGTAGAACTTGGCAGGAAAAAGGGGAGCTCTGGTTTGGGTATTAGAAACAAAAGGAAGGATTGACACCTCAAGTTGGAGAAACACTGGTCCAGGACAGATACGCTTGAAGAGTTTTGTTCCATGAGCTGTTTCTCTAGTGTAATGTGGAAGAATTGAGCTGATGTGATTTGGCTGTACAGAGTGAGTATAATTCAGACTGCTAACTTTGTTTTATCTTTAGATATTCTATCCAGAAACAACAGATATCTATGATCGCAAGAACATGCCACGCTGTATCTATTGTATTCATGCACTCAGGTAAGGAAGGATAGACAGAAATCTGATTGCTTCTGAAAGCTTTCTGCAAAGCTGAAAGGTGACAGGAGAGAGAGTTGAACTGAAGGCCTAGATGAGGGCAAATTTTCTAGCAGAACAATCTCATCAGGTCAGAGCAAAGAGCCACGAAGCCAATGTTTTGCCTTGGGCAGTGGCCAAATCAGATTCCGAAGGAAAAAACCAGTTAAGTATGTTGCGATTACTACCTTTGCATTCCAATTCCCAACCTCTCTGCTGTCTGAGGCAGAAATAGACATTTTTCAACCAAGAAGATAGTAAGGCACTGGCAGAGATTGCCCAGAGAAGCTTTGGCTGTCCCATCCCTGGAAATGTTCAGGGCAACCTGGGATAGTAGAAGGTCTCCTTGCCTGTGGCAGTGGGGTGAGTTGAAACTAGATGATCTTTAAGGTCCCTTTCTGTGATTCTGTGATCTGTGTTGAGCTAGCATGGCAGGCAAAAAGTAGAGGAGTTGCTTTTCTTTTCCCAGACCCATCTGTACTCAGCTGTATGGGTTTGTCACTCCTTTGTAGCAGTTCTCTTTGTTTCTTGCCAGGCTGCAGGTGAATACATTAACCCCATTTTAGTAAGCCAGATCAGCCTAGTATACTTCACCTAGTGATGCCACACCTGCAGTTCTGTGTCCAGTTCTGGCCTCTCCAGCATAAGAGAGACACAAACATGCTGGAGAGAGTTGAAGGAAGAGTCACTAAGATGATTAATCTCTCCTATCAGGACAGGCTGAGACAGTTGGGACTATTCAGCCCAGATAACCTATAGTGCCATGGGAATCTCAACAATGTGTGCAGCTATCTGAAGGGAGGATGCAAAGGAGATGTGAAGCCAGGCTCTTCTCAGTGATGTCCCATGACGTGACAAGAGGCAAATGGCATATACTGAACCACAGAAAGGGTCCCTCTTAACATCAGGAAATGCTTCATTTACTGTGAGAGTGACCAAGGAGCGGCACAGGTTGCTCTGAAATGTGGAGTCTCCACCATTTTGATCCTCAAAAGCCATCTGGACATGATCCTGGGGAACTTGATCCTGTGTGACCTGGTTTGAAAAGGGAGTTTGAACAAGACAAATTTGAGAGTGCCCTTCTAGCCTCAACCATTCTGTAATTCTGTGAAGACTTCATGGGCCAGTTATGTTCAGCTGAGGGGGGAAGAAAAGAGTCAGCTCACTCTCCTGGTGATTATCAGCTGTTATACTGGCTTACCTCTCCTTGAATCTATAGCTCCTAAAGTTGTATCATTGTCAGAACCACAAGGAAAAATGACTAGCTCTAATAATTTACTTGTTTTCTTTTCTAGCCTGTACCTTTTTAAACTGGGTCTTGCCCCCCAGATTCAGGATTTATATGGCAAGGTAGACTTCACAGGTAAAAAACCCCCAACACTCATGTATGCTGCCTTTATCTCATACCCTTCTAGATCAGTTGTTGAACACTTGTTTAGGTCAATTAAAGGATTGTTGCTGTCGATATTCTAAATGCAAATTGACTTATAAATTAATAGATGTGAGGAGTTTTAGTAATTTAAGAAAAAGAAGTTTCATTTGCCAGCTTCTGAGCCAGGCAGTTAGACAGTCATCAATTCACTAATCATTTACTTTCACAAATAATGTCTTAACTCTTTTGTCACTGTTGTAAGATGCTTAAGCATTGCATCCATCTCCTTCGCAGACTTTTCAGTTTGGAACTTGGTACGTGGTTCTGACCACCTTTGACAGTTTAGAGGTGACATCAGCTGAAGAAGTGTTTGCCAGCTGATCTGCTGCAGGAGATGCCAGCACAAAGTCCACTCACCTCCTCAGTTTCACTTCCTTAATTTTGCGAAAGTGTCAAATTCTGTGTTTTGCATTAGGGAGACTCTTGCCTGAGGGCACAGATTTTGTTTAAAAGGTGTATAAACTTTATTTCCCTGCAAATCGGTTGTTGATTATACTTACAAAATGCTAAAGAGTTAACTCTCTTTTAGAGTTGTATAGTATTTAGCAATCATGTCTTGACGCACTCCATTCACTTCTCTCAATGTAGTCTGTTTGTGGGGAAAAAGAAAATCTTAAACTACTGCCTGTGCATTTTCATGACCTGCTGGCACCCACAGTTGAAGTACTTCAGCATGTTTCCAGCTCTTCATGAGAGTTCTTGCATTGTTTTCTAGTAAGGAAAACTACAGCATACTCCCATATGAGTCTCTGGGAGAAATGTAGATTTTAGGAAAGTATGAAAAATGTTCTTAGCACTTTCATTTCTTTTGTTTCACTTGCCAAGTTGTATTCAAAGTATTTAAATAATAATTGTCGTCTGTTGTAGCTATCCAATTTTGTTTTTTAATCGGCAGTTAGTATAGCAGTGCTAATGCATTTAAACCCATGTAACACTCTTTTAACATATGTTTTAGAGGAGGAAATCAGTAATATGAGGCTTGAATTGGAGAAGTATGGTATTCAGATGCCTGCCTTCAGCAAAATTGGAGGAATTCTTGCAAATGAACTTTCTGTGGATGAAGCTGCATGTAAGGAAAAATGGCATTTTACTTGCTTATTCAAATCAGCAGATCAGTTAAGTGTTGGCTTTAATGCTGCCTGTTTTAAGCCTGGTACGGTCTCTGTATTTTTTCTTTTTTCTGGAGCGTGATGATTCGACTACATAAAGTATTGTAACTTTAGTAACTTTAACAGTAGGCTGCTAGTTTTTTTAACAACACAAAGCCACGATGGGTGAGAGATACTTTGATAATTCTTTTGCTTTCCAGTTAATTTTCAGGTAATTTTTCTGCTCTTTTCAAATAAGGGATTCTTGATTTCTTGATTTTTAACAGTGCTGTTTTGTTTGGGACTAACTGGCAGTCTGTGGCTTGTTTTTCAGTGCATGCTGCTGTCATTGCCATTAATGAAGCAATTGACCGTCAGGTTCCAGCTGACACTCTTACAGCAATGAAGAACCCTAATGCCATGCTAATAAACCTGGATGATGAACTGGAATCCACTTACCAAGCCACACTCTACAGAGCAAAGCAAGACAAGATGGAGAACGCTAAAAATAGGGTAGCTCGGTTTTTCTTTCAAACCGTTTGCATGCATTGGTATTTTGTATTGCAGTATAAACTGTGGGGGGAGCTCACTGAATATGTGTTAAGGTCCTGTATGTATAGTCTTAGATGGATTTACTCCTTGTGTCATTCTGCTCTGTTCCCCAGTAACCTATCATATTGCAGAAAACAGGCAATGATTAGCTGTGTTAGTCTGTTTAGCTGTCTGAAATGTGGGCCACATAGATACAGAATTCCTGTCAGCATTTTTATGTTAGGAATGCATCCTTCTATTTTCATGCATTATAGATTCCTACAATGAAATGATGAGCAAAACTGACTGATGCTGGAAGTGGTTCATGTTGCTTTAGAACATGTTGCTTTAGTACACATGCCTAGCTCTGTGTATTGCTTTCTATGTTCTGGAGCTCTGCTGTGTGTTCAGTAGAGCCATTACATTGAAATAAGATGTTTCTAAGCTGTTTGTATCAGAATTTGACTGTAGTTACTCTAAATGTATTTATGTCTAGGGCTTCTTTTTGCATGTGTAGAGATAGTGTATTCCTGACCTTTTCAGTTAGAAGGACTGTAAGGGAGAAGGAAGCTGTAGAAAAACTGATTACTTTCTATTTCATCTTCAGATTGCCTCAGAAAGTTCAGATAGAGAGAGAGATGTGTATGAAGAACTTCTGACTCAAGCTGAGATTCAGGGAAACATCAATAAAGTGAACAGTAGGTATCATATTATAGTAATAGTCTTAATTAAAAGAGTACTTAAAATTATATCTGTGCTCCTCTTTTCTGTAATGCTGACAAAATTTAAAGGCAGGTCCTTTGCTTTTGAGGGTTGTTTTAGTGGTGGGGTGTTTTGATTTTCTTCAGTTGTGTGGGGTTTTTTGTTAGTCGGTTTCAGTCTTGTTTTGTTTTTTTAGTTATTATTAGTACATAGTTGTAAGCTTAATTCTCTATGACTTCTGTTACCCTTCCTTTTGGAAATGGATTGTCTGTGTTGCTGTGCCCTTCAATTCTTCATCTTGAATAGTGCATGCCATTTCCAACCATTAGCCTGTTTTTCAGGCTAATAATTCATAATTGACTTCATAATTGTCTCTGGAAGTGTTCCTTTTGGATTACAAACCTAACTTGCCTTAGTCTATCAGGTCTAAGAGTATTTCTTTCTGAGCGGTAAGTTATGTAAACCATGGGGCATTCTCAAAACTCTGTTTTGCTTTTGCTAGCACATGCAGCCATATCAAAGATTGACCTGGCTTTGGAACAAGGAGATGCATTAGCACTGTATGAAGCTTTGGCAACACCAGCCCTGGGACTCCGAGGATTGCTACGAGAAAATTGTGACTGGTATTTCAAGCAGTTTTTGAGTGATAGGCAACAGAAACAGGAGGTATGGAAAAATGTAGATAACCCTGTTCTGTGGGGCTTTTCCCCTGCTCCTGCCTTTCACTGTACAGCTGTGTACTAATCACTTGGTATATACCTGCATTACAGTTTAGTGTTGGCTTGAAAAAGTTAGTGTTAAGAGATGGAAACATTCAGTAAGCATGTCTATTATTTAGGCTTTATCTCTGCATGTAAAAGGCCAGTGTAATGTTTGTATATATGTTACATATAATTGACCAAACCTTAAACTACTAACTTGTATGTGTATAAAACTATTAAAATTAAGATGTATCCTCCCTGGTTTTACTATTGTCAGTGCCCAAATAATGTGGATATATGCATTTTATAAACGCATATTAGATAAGCGTGAACTACTTTCATTGTGGAGAATACCATCATACACCACTTGCAGGCATAGTCCTTAGGGACAGGGTTTAGTGGTGGGCTTGGCAGTGTTAGGTGTATAGTTGGACTCAATAATCCTAAGGGTCTTTTTCAGCTTCAGTGATTCTGTGATTCTACCCAAGCCCTCCTGCTATTCAAGCTTTCCTTCTATTCAAGCCCTCCTGCCTCCCTAGTTACTCAATCTCATTTTCTATTTGTATTTGTGTAGTATCATGTAGTCCAAGAAGTGTGTATATATAAGCCAAAGCTGCATGTTGTCTATATTGATGTTCTGCTAACTCTTTAGTTGCTCAGAGGTAAAATGCAACATTATGTAATAGATTGTTTCATGCCAAACTGCACAATTTCTAATCTCACTCTAGCATGCAGCTCATGGACAGGGAGTCTTTTCACACAAAATTGTGCCTTTTGTCTTAAATGTTTTATCATTTTGAAAGCAGTCTTGCCTTTAATTGTTATGTTCATGGGACTGCACTTCTGATATAAACAAGATCAGGTTGTACATATATGGTCTTTCAACACCTGAACTGAGAATCTGGTGAGTAATTTCTGTTTTCCTTATGTATATGGCATTCTTTATTTGCAGAAGCTATATGACATTAGGGTGTTTTAAGTTGAAGTGGAGCATTTTTGAGGTAATTGAAATTAATAACATGGCATTGTTTCACCCTTACAATTTCTGTTTTTTCTTTAGGCTAGCCTTACAGGTCCACTGCAGAAGGAAGAGTTGCAGTTGGGAGTGGATGCTGCTAACAAGGCAGCACAACAGTACCAGCAAAGTAAGGATCAGCAGAAATTATTGCAGCAAAGTCACTATGGATGTGATCAAGAAAATGAAGCTGCACAGTATTTGGGTCTATTATGAATGGTCATTATGAATGTCCTTTAAGTACTTTACAGCTGCTAAGAACATTAAAGAGAGATGTTTGCCTTAATTATTTCTAGTGTCTTTCATCCAGCTCTTACAGTGTGGCTGGAGACAGCAGCATGTAATTTGAATTAAGAAACAGAATTTTTGCATCCACTTAAATAACCTCTTTCTATAGAATAATTTTATGAATTTTTGTGTCGTGAATCTGTGAAGAAAATCTGGATTGCTCCAAGACATGTGAAAGATAGGTTTCTCTGCTGATCATTCACACTGAGCTGCAGAACATTTATTGTTTCCGAATATCAAGTAGCAAATAAAATGCAGATCATTTTCTGATTGATTTTTGATAAATGCTTCTGAGACCACTCAGAGCTCTGACTGTGCAGGAGCAATTCCCTTTGTGATAGGTAGAAAAGAGACTATCAGAGATTTGAGGAGAGAGGATTTCGAATACGAGAGGAAAATAGCAAATGCTGAATTAAGTAGGCAGCTACCTTCAAAGTACCTTACTTTGGCATGGATAGGCATGGAAGTCCACATTTGTTTACTTACCTTTGGATGTTTTAAGTTAGTCAGCATGTACCCACTATGGAGTGCCTGTGGTACTGCCTTGTGCAGCATAGAGGTAGAAAGGAAGGGAAAATTGGTATAATTCACCCATCCAAAACTTTGCAATGAGGCTTCTTACTATTGGAATACTGAAATGGTAAAACAGTCCCTTGATAACCAGATAAAAAGGTAAACTAGTATTAAATATGAACATTGTGTCTTCAGTAATGGAAGACTAACTAACTGGGGATGTATGGATCTGAGAGTTTGGCTCTTTCCCTGCAGTTAAGCTATTATTCTTTCTCTAGTTAAGTATTTGAGTAAAACGAAAGTGCTGTTATTATGGGAGTCTCAACTGTGTGCCTTCCTCATCCTTTATGCTCTTTGAATTTCTAGGACTGGCAGCAGTAGCCAAAATTAATTCAGCAATTCGAATTGGTGATGCTGAGAAGACTGTGGCAGAAATGATGAATCCAGAGGCCCAGTTACCAGAGGTTTATGCATTTGCTGCAGATCTTTACCAAAGGGAGCTGGCCACCTTACAGCAACAGAGCCCTGAAGTAAGTATCACGTTCTGTTATTTCTAGAAGTTAGTATGGGTAACTGGGTCTACCTTGTCTGTTTTCTTAAATGCATTCTCTGGAACAAACCTGTCTTGAATCTTCACAGAACTGCTTTGGCGTTCAGTCTGTTCTGATGTGGTTTAATCCTTAAGTCTTGATCTACTTGGCCTTGTAAGACTGTACCTCAGTCTCTTACTTGGTGCTCTAGCTTTGTTTATGATATTCATCTTTCTGCTTTGTTGTCTTAAAAGATGCCCCTTTGCCTTGTTACATGTCTGTTCAAACAGCTACTCCATTGTTTTCTATGTGCAGCAATAGTTTGTATAGTGCAAATAGAATTAATTTGTTGTCCTCTTTGTATGCAGGGTCACCTCACCCATCCAGAACTATCTGTTGCTGTAGAGATGCTGTCTTCTGTGGCCCTGATTAACAGGGCTCTGGATTCAGGGGATATGAATACAGTGTGGAAACAACTGAGCAGTCCTGTCACAGGCCTTACAAACATTGAGGATGAGAACTCACAGAGGTGAGTAACTCAAGGAATTGTACCTGTCCTTGATGTTGCTTATATTTTGTGACTTCATGAATTTTCTTTTCCTTCTCTTAAGTTTTCTATTATTTCTACATTATTTGCTACAGTATTGCTTTAATCTCTGCTGTCTCTTGCATCTTGTTTTTGTGATTACTGTTTTTTTCTGGTCTGATTTCCATGCTGTCTCTCAATGCTTTCTCATGGATTTCATATTAAAGCCACACTAATACCATTAGGTTGTCACTAGTACTTAAGCCAGCTCACCCACCATTTTCTTTGCCCTGGACTCTCACTCCGTGTTTCAGTGCTTTTTTCTGTTGGCAATTTTGTCTATTTGAACCTATTTCACATTTGTGCTGACCGTCCTCCACACACCATTTCTCTTTCTCCCCGTTTTCAGTTTCAACCCTCATGTTACCTCTCCTACTTTGTGTGTAGTTCTCAGTGCTGGGTTGTGTGCTCCCTGACCAGCTTGTTGCAACGTGATGTTTACTGGGTTTGGATTTTGTTTTCTGACAGATACATTGATGATTTAGTGAAGCTGAAAGCAGAAAAAAGTGCAGAAGGAAACGAGTTTATCACATGGAATGATATCCAATCATGTATTGATCACGTGAATAAAGTTGTGAGTGAAGAACATGAAAGTAAGTTTTTCTGTTCAATTCATTCCAGACTGATCATAGCTTATAAAGAATGCTAAAATGAGGTGCATGTCAATACAAAAAGTTATCGATTGGCTTGTAGTTGTATTGTACGTTAGATATCTGGGAAAAGCTTAGATGTGAACAAGGCTTGATGATCTGTAATATGAAAGTCGTGATTGCAGGACTGTTTGTTGATGGAGAGAGATCAGGCAGTCCAGGTGTGTTTGTGGTATTCATGTCAGTATTTCAAAACTGTTCATTAATCCTTCCAGTGTAAATTTCAACCCTTTTTGAATTGAAAATGCATTGTCTGGTGTCAGTCGCTAGGATTAGTCTGGAATCTTCTCATTTTGCTTCAATCCCCCAAATTTAATGAAAGCTAGTATTACCAAAATCTCTCAGCTGTAGCCTTGTGTCAGAGTGCTCCCCCCTCCTTCCTAATTTGCTGCATTCAGTAGAAGATGTTTTTCTTGAAGTCTTATCCTTTCTTTGACGACAACTTCTTCCCTGTTCAGGTTTTCCTCTTCTTCCTTTTATTCCTTTTTTTTTTTTCCTTCGATCTGCATTGGTCTTTTTACATTTCCAGTATTTCATTCCCCAATTTAGTTCCCTGATTAGAAGATGTGCAAAAACTCTGAAGTTACAAGTGTCTAACACAGATCACTGGTGAGACTCCATCTCCCTGGGTGTGGGGACACTGATATTTGAGCTCTCACCATGACTGTGCTTCTGCAGTTAATACTTCAGCTGTACTGTGTGTGCTGTTCCCTGCAATCGCACTGCTCAGTGTTTCCCTACAGGGCTTATTGGCCTGGAGCGTGGAAACCTCTTTCTTTGCATTTATATAAAAGGTGTGACCAAGGAATCACCACTAATGCATTGCACTCACTTACAGGTGTTTGGTCAGTAGTCCTGTATTGAAGAGAAGAGGAAGAGGTGTAGTATATACATAGATATACAGTGCCAGGTTCAACAGGGCTTGGAGCAGCTTGATCTGTAGTCTTGGTCTAGTGGAAGGTATGCCTTGCCTGTGGCAGGGGAGCTTGGAGCTCTGTGATCTTTCATGTCCCTTCCAACCCAAACCACTCCATGCAGCAAGTATGAGTACTGAAAATTAAATACTGATGAAGGAAAAAAATTACTGATTCAATCTGAAAATAGTGAATGAGTGTTAACATAATTTCTGTGCTTCTTGCCCTGCATGTTTTTTGCTTTTTATTTCTCAGTAGTATTTATATTAAGAGTGGTCTGTTAGCAGTGATACAAGACTGGGCCTGAGTATAATTATGAACATTTCATCAAAAGAGAAAATTGGAATAATTCTTCTTGCGCTAAGACAATATTAATTTACTTAAAATCCAGAGTGGAGATAGAGGAGTCCTTGAAAATAGTACAATTTAACAAACTTATTCTTCTGTAGACTGTTGTGATGTTCTGTTTCAGATGGTTTAATTTTTTTTTTCCCATTTTCATTAAGGGTTCTTAATTTTTCTTTATGACCAATACTGAAGACATCCTGGATTTGACACTAACTTTCAAGTCATCTTTGTATTATTTATGATTTTGTAATATTTAATAACTCAGCAAGGCTCAAAGCCTTGCATCATAAAATGATTTGTCACAAGTGTGGAGGTGATGATAAAGTTTACGTTGTACACTGAGACGAGCAGGTATCTTCTGCCGCTCCTTGTGTACTTGGTATATTGTGTTTCACCTTGTAAAGCTAGAGAGGGTTAACTCTGAAATGAAAAGATGATGTCTTGGTTAACTTGTTTCCTCTAGGTGCAAATAGACACCGTGTTTCCTGTTTGGGCCACATAAGTAGAATTTGTTGAAACCACACAAACAGGGTGCCACACTGGGGGTGCACACACCAGTGCTAGTTTCATAGTATCTTCTCCATGGAAGAGGTCACAGTGGAATTGTAAAAGTCTGTGTAGTCCCAGCATCCTCTCTCTTTTAATTCTCCTTATCCTGTAAGAAAAGGTCTAGAAAATCCTATAATGAGATAAATTGTTCTCTTGGGGAATTTCCTAGTTCTTTGGTCTGCATTGTACATGCCCTTTTGCGAAGATATGTTTTATCTTCTCTCTATGAATACGTTAAATTAGTCAGAGAAGGTCTTTACGGCTCTGTATATTTATATTTATATTTTTTCCTTTTTTTTGCCTATGTCCTTTCTTAAATTATCATATCTGTGTTTTGATAGAAACCATGCCATCATTTTAATGATGCAGTTCTTGCAATGTCCTTAACATATATTTTTTCCTGATCTCTACTCCATCCAAATATAATCTCTTCCCCAAGATGTTCTATTTTTGTATGAACTTCTGTTTGTGAGTCTCGTACTGAAGAGTCACAATCTTTGAATACAATAACCGAAGTTGGAGATCCCCACACTAAGCTCCTTTCTTTTATCTAAAAGACTTCTTTGTTCTGCACTGAACAAACCATGATTAGATCCTTCCTAAAGCAGGGAATTGAATCAGATGAACTCTGGGGTTCATGTCAACCTGAGTTATTTTGTGATTTTCAGGAGACAGTTGCTATAGATGTAGACTCTGTTTGCATTTAGCTAACTGTAAGGTCTTTATTTTGCTGAATGGTGAATTTTACTGTACTTGAATAACATCCATTTCTCTGATAATACAGCTGATACTTCATATGTCCTTAATAAAAGAATTTCCTGAAATATGAAGTTATGGTATTTTTAAATGGTATTCCATGCAAGTCTTTAGTTTAATGTGAAGATTTTTTTCTGGTGAAGCCAGAACCTTGGAATATTGTGAACTCTGGCAATTTGGGCTTTGATAATTCTTTTCTAGAAGCTTCGAACTGGGTGTCTGAGGATTCAGTTTTGTCCCTGCATGTGGCCTCCCTGAGTGATTTATTTTTTTTTTTTTTAAACTTTGTTTTTTAAATTGCAACACTCAGGAATTATGACTACTTTCAGGGCGAGAAATAATCTTGGTTTCTTTACTAGTAAATAATGTTTTCTGTTAAAAATGTTGTGGTTCTAAGCTATTACTTGATTTAGGAAGGACTAACTGCGCTTTTCTTCTGAAGCGGTGCTTGTGATTATTGTTGACCAAGAATGGAACTTTGTCTTTCTCCCCCTTTGCATTCCTCCCTAGGGATTTTGGCGATTGGTCTTATTAATGAAGCTCTGGATGAAGGGGAAACCAAGAAGACTCTGCAAGCCTTACAGACTCCTGCAGCGAAATTGGAGGGTGTAGCCCCAAAGGTAGCACAGCATTACCAGGATACACTACTTCGAGCCAAGAGAGAGAAAGCACAGGTGAGTGCAGTTAAATGCACCTCTTGAAAGACCTTTGCTTTAGTGTTTCTGGAATCTGAGTGGTCTTGAAAGTCAGGAATCAAAATTGGCAATGGAGAAGTGGGCATTAAGCATACCTTCAACTGATCTTAACCAATCAGTTTGGATCTTTTTGTACTAGAGAAAGAGATTTCAGCTAGCAGTGTGAATCCATGAACTTTGGAGATGGGTATAAGGATATTAAGTGCACGTGGTGGCTTGCTACAGCCGAAGTCATGTCCCAAGTGAGATTCGTACCTTTTTTGTGGAAAAATAACATGCATCATCTGTTTTTGCGAGGAGACCATGTTCATTCCAAGAGTACTGAACTTCTGATTGCAAGTTTTCTGCAAGCTTAAGTATTTTCTTCTAATGCTCTTTATTAAATGCAGTCATAGGTATAGTTACATATGGCAAAAAGAAAGTTTCTGAAAGTGGAAAAATCTGCATAGTGATAAATTAGAAAAAAGATATGAAGCAACATACACGCAACCAGCAAAACATATGCTGTTGCTCACCTGGTGACACTTTCATAGCTTATGACTTTTTTGAGCAGAAGTTGTCATTAGCTAAGGACTTCTACCTACTTGTACATAGTTGCAGCTTTCACTAAGGGAAAGGTGAAGATGAAGAGAGGAAGAGCAAGTTTCACCTTACAGGTATAAGAAAGGATGACGAGTGCACATGTGTGTATACAAGTGATTTTTGGGTAGTAGGGATAGGACACTAATTTTTTTTCCTCATCTATTTACAGAGATGTAGCAGATGTCCGCTTTCAGTGGCTTGAGAGGATTTTGTTTTCTTTTTTCTGCTGTGGAGCTCATTGCTCTAATAGCAGTGCACATTTTTGTAGAGAGGCTAAGGTCTAGATTGTGTTGAACACTTTGTTTTTGGCTAAAGGTAAACTGGCGTGATGACAATAGCTGAAAACTGTATGCAATTCTGATGAAAATCATTAAGCAGCTTTCCCAAGGGCCTTGACAGGGTTAATGTTCCTCAGGATCCATTTTGTGCTGAAGCATTTCCTCCCACTGAGTCAGAATAAAACAATGAAATCTTTTTATCCTGTGCTTAAACTTGTGCCAGACTGTGCTGGTAACTTCTCAGTTGCTATGAAATTACCTTATTTAGGCATAAGATAAATAAAGGGCTTCTCCCAGCAGCATGGGAGTAAGTCCAGAAATAGAAAGATCATATTATAAAGTAACAATGTGGAGAAAATAAGCACAATCTGAAGTCAACTGTTATGAATTAGTGATTTGTGTACCTTGGGGCTGAGAGGGATTGTAGTTCACCTGAAGACATTGTTCAGTTGCTTACTTGAATGAGGAGTACTGGGTCATGCATGTTTCTGATGTGATGAGGTGAGAGAGGAAAAAAACCAGTCAACTCTGCAGTGTGTTACACTCTGTGTACCTTGTGGAAAGCCTTGCAGCAGTGAAACTGTAGAAAAGCACAAGATGGTTTTGGTATTCTTCAGGTTGACTTCTGTGGGTAGATAGTACAGTACATCCTGGACAGGAATTTTGCTGTTGCTGGTACTCTGGTGGGACTGTCTAGCTTTCAAATGAAATCTGACCAGTGAAGGTCATGTTAAACTCTTGAATGAACTATCATTTAGCTAATTAGTTTCAGATCTGCCAAAACAGTGGGAAAAATATGGAAAGCATGTAAGGAAATGTTAATTTTAAGTCTGGCCTTAAAGCTCTTGAACGTTGTAAATAGTGCGTAAATAGTTGTAAATGTCTTTTGTGCGATGTGATTATTATTCCATTCCAGAACTAAACATTTCCTGTGTTCTGTTTGTATGAGGAAAGTTGTCAGAGGGATGGCAGTTGCATCTTAGCGTTTCTTTTGGTAGTTACCTACAGGAAGCATCAGTGGGTGGGGAGAAGCTTATGCTTGGCAACTGCTGGGTCATTGTTCTTGATGTATATTTTGGGACTTGCAAAACCCTTGTCTCTTTCCTCCTCTCAAATTTCTGCATGTAACATCAGCTCATTTGGCTGGATTTCCCAGCCAAAATACAGGATACTGTGTGATCAATGCTTCTTGACAAGCAATCTGTTAAAATAAAGACTTAAAACATGGCTTTGACTGCTGTGTGTGTACACCCATCTGCAATACATACAGTGCTTTTTGCTTTGCTAGTTTGTACAGGTTTGTGAAGTTTTGTGGGCATGGAAATGGACAGCCTGATGTGATGTTAGTTACCCAAAGGTTTATCAGTTTCTGCACGCAGATGTGCATCGGCAGCTCTATGGTAGTCATCTTCTGTTGAAGGACTAACTTGCTGGGAAATCATATCCTCTTAGCTGGTATGGCTTTAGGACTAACTGGTACCAAGTCCTTGGCCTTGTGTTCTGTCTGCTTATTAGAGTGATTTCCACTGACAGAATTTCTTGGGTTTCGGTTTCCTGAAAAGATTTTTTGACTGGGAGAAAGTACTGAGTTTGGGAATGCCACAATAATCTGTGCCAGTCACAGATACGCATGATGTCCTTGTGCTGGAGTCAGTTAGAAAGACTGAAATACTTCTTGTTCCCTCTAATGTGAAAAACTACTGTACTGGATATTTCTGAATATGGGTTATCTTACTTTGCAAAAAATAGTGATATTTTTCTCCTGATAGTGTATATTTTTCTTGTTGTATTCTCTTCAGGATACACAGGATGAAACAGCTGTACTTTGGCTAGATGAAATTCAGGATGGGATTCATAAGGCTAACAAGGACACAGAGGAGTCGCAGAGATGTAAGTATTATTGCAGAGACTTGAAATTAATCCCCACTACCAGCCAAATACCAATTATTTAAGGAAAAGTTTGGGGCTAGAAATGTCCTGTACATGTGGCAGAGGAAACCAAATGAACCTACAGTCTTCTCCTGGAGGTGTGTTTTTTTGAGGAATGAATTTCAGATTCTTCAGATACTAAATTTCTTCTGTTGTGGAGGGATATGCATTTTTTTCCAATTTTTCATGTGACCATTAGACCGCGTTACCTTGTTGGACAAACCTCTATCAAATTGTTTTTCATTTGTGACTAATTGTGCGTGTCTGTGTTGGTTAGTTAGAAGTGACAATGTTCATATGCACAACTGAAATGGTGTTTTCTGGTGAGCATTATCTTTTATTTGCGTGACATACTGTTGTCTTGTCTTGGTTCTCTTAGGTATTACTAGACAAACACTCAAATGTTTTTCAGATACAGAGGGTATACTGCACATCAATGATACTCACCTTTGCTCCTTAACACACTTTGCAGGCAGACTGATCCACCCATTGTTGCATCCCAGTCTTTATAAGGATACTGTTTCTGTCTGCAGAAACAATTAAGTAATTACTGCTCTGGTTGTTGAAAAGGCCTCTTTTTAGTTGTGACTGGCTCTGCCGGAAGAAACTGTGTTAACTGAAACAGATGTCAGAGGAGAGTTGTAATTTTGTGTATTGAAAAGTTCTGGTGGTAAATCAGCACCATACTGGGACTTTGGGCACACAAATTACATGCTGTCAGGTGCAGTTCCACACATGGTTGGACACTGTACTAAAGAGGCCCCCATACTGCAATTTGTCTAGTTGTTTTTTTATTTATATGTCATGTTTACATACACTTAAAATTTGTGTATCTTACATACACCCCAGCTATAAGGGTGTGTTTCGTGTTGCCTTGCTCTGTTCTGCCATTCTGTGCTTGCTGCGAGCTACCGAGCCCCTGAGCTAACCTGCTTCCTGGTGTTATCCAAGTCTCCTTAGGAATTCTGGCCATTAATGAAGCAGTAGATCATGGTGATGTTAGCCAGACCCTGACTGCCTTGCGTTCACCTGATGTTGGGCTATACGGAGTCACTCCAGAATGTGCTGAGACGTACCAGCAAGTACTGTCAGAAGTCAAGAAAAGGGCAGCAGGTACACCTTAAGTAGCTAACTGTTAGTGAAATAAATGCAAGATTATCGTACATGGAATTGGAACCAGAGGTAAAAAAGCCCCTGGGAAGAAATCTTGTGTTGTAGATGGCAGTTGTGGATGCTTTGTGAAATGAGGATATTTTTTCAAAAAAAGTATGTGAATAGTATAATGTTCTCCACTTGTAGAATGTGTTGTGTTTAGGTAGCTTTCATATGAGGTCATTAGGGACTCAGAAACATTCCTTTCCTTGCTTGGAGAAAGAGGGATGTAGATTTCCTGGTTGTAACATTTGTATGTGTGAATGGTAAGACACTTGTTAGATTTTTAGACTTCTAACTGCAGTTTTCTGTTCTTAGAGGGCAATGGCAGTGAATGGGTGAAACACTGGGTGAGAGGAGGCTATCATTATTATCATAACATGCGGACCAAAGAGGGAGGATGGGATGAACCAGCAGAATTTGTGCAAAATGACACTCAACTGTCACGGGAGGAGATACAGGTAGAGTAGATTAACACATGCTCTTTCTGTGAAAAGTTGATGTTCATACCATTCCCATCCTTAATGCAGCTCTAAGACAGAATGCTTCAATGCCATAGTCATGTTAACAAGCTTAGTAACTAATTTGATTTCCTGGGTGTCAGCGAATTTTGTGTGTCACAACTCCGTGTGTACTATTTCAGAAAAATTTATTCTGTCACTAAAAGCGTACAGGACCATGATGTCACTGTTTTTTGAAAGATAACTTTGGAGTTTCTTGTAAGAGCAATGTGGAAAGCTGTTTTTTTTTTTTAAATTTCCATTTTCTTTTTCTGACTCCTCTTCCTATCATATCATTAAATCAGAGTACCATATCTGGAGTCACTGCAGCATACAACCGAGAACAGCTGTGGCTTGCAAATGAGAATCTGATTATGAAACTTCAGGCTTGCTGCCGAGGTTATCTTGTTCGCCAGGAATTCAACTCAAGAATGAATTTTTTGAAGAAGCAAGTCCCAGCAATCACTTGCATTCAGGTGATGATACCCTTTAATTCTGTTTGAAACTTGTACTCTGTTGTTGCTTTCTGTACACAAGCTTATTGACAGTTTTTGTTCAATTCAGGTAGTTACAGCACACAGTTGTCTTTGCCTTGTATTGTAAATTGTCTAAAAAATTTCCTTCTCCCAATGAGTTTTGGTATATTATTTGCTTTTAGGCATCATATATAATTGATCCAATAATCACATAGAATTGGAGAGAGAAAAACTTACTTGAGGAAGCTTTACCAATTTTTTTTTTTTTCACATTTCAATATTTTGGGAATAGAGCAATATGAAGTGTGTTGTATGTGTTGATGGTGATAATACCATGAGATGCATTGCTTCTGTGATTCGTCGTGAATTGAAGAGAAACAACATGGTTTTCAGTACTCTTGAGTGAAATTCTTATCTTCAAATTTGTCCAGGGATTTGGGGGATTGAAGACCTGAAAGAGATGGTAGGATACTTCAGCATGAAATTGGGTGCATTTACAGGGCAGCAACAAAAGACGTCTTTCTGTGGTGTTGTAATTGAAATGTGTGCAAATGAAATAGTTGCTTTGCACCCTATTACCATTTTATTATTTCAGCAATATATGTCTGTTTGTTCTGCCTAAGTAGCACATACTCTGCCTATATAGTTAACAAAACTTCCACACCAATTCCCAGCTCATTAAAATAACACTCACTCTCTTTAGGTGTAGTCCAGCCCCTTGCCTGACATCTCTTCCCAAGTGTCCATGGCAGTTGGTGGGTTCGGAAGGCTTAAAATGTTACATCATTGTTCTCACCAGCAGTAGCAGCACACACATGATCCTCATGTAGAACAGTTTCTGTCAACTTACTGTTTCACTGTATCCTTGACCCCTGTCAAGGGTACTTCAGAAGGCCCAGGCTCTTCATGGGATAATTTCAAGTCTCTCATGATTACAGTAGGAAAATAGTTAATGCTTCACACCATGTATCTCTTGATAAGACAAGCATGTCTCCTTCATGTTTCATTTAAGCCAAAAGGGCAGCTGGAAGCTGAGGAACACAAAGAAGTTCAGATTTGTAATTACTTCTGTTTAATTAGAAAAGTAAAGTGAATGTACCTGTTTTGTTTTCAGTCTCAATGGCGTGGCTACAAGCAAAGGAAGGCATATCAAATCCGTTTGGATTACCTACGCGCACAAAAGGACCAAGTAGTAAAGGTAGTGCAGGTTCCCTGTTGACTTTTTTGGTAAACCTTTGGAGTAGTGAACTTTGTAGGTAAGGTTTCTATCTGAGTGTCTTGGTTACCCTTCAATAGATTCAATCAATGACCAGGATGTATCAAGCCAGAAGACGTTACAGAGATCGTCTGCAGTATTTCAGAAATCACGTAAGAGGCTATATTATTAAATGTATTCTGTACCTGACTTTGGTACTCTTTCTGGCATGATGTCAAGTGCTTTTTTGTTTCTTAAATCCTAGATAAATGATGTTGTAAAAATTCAAGCCTTTATCCGAGCAAACAAAGCACGAGAAGACTACAAAACCCTCAGTAAGTATTGCCGAGAGGGTAAAACTGATGTTCCTCGAATCTCTGTGAGGGATCATAGATCCATGGAAGAGATTCCCCAGCTCTCTCTGCCTGGCTCCATAGGAGAGATGCTCCAGGCCCCTGATCATCTTTGTAGCCCTTCTCTGGACTCGGTCCTGTGGCTCCACATCCTATTATGTTGGGGGCCTCAGAGCTGAACACAGTACTCCAGGTGGGGTCTCATGAGAGCGGAGTGGAGGAGAAGAATCACCTGCCTTGACCTCCTGACCACACTGCTTTTGATGCAGCCCAGGATGCAGTTGGCTTTCTGTGCTGCAAGTGCACATTGCTGTGTCATATCAAGCTTCTTATCAACCAATATGATATTGGCTATAACATCAAGACAGTTTTGAGGCGCAATTGGGATGAGGTTGATAGGGCAATGCAGGGAATAGGTAGCTCTTGAGGCTGAAGGAGAACTTAATTCTATCTGTCTTTTTTTCTGCCAAAAAGTAGAACTGTAGCTTTGCAGGTAGCTTTGACAGTGTGGACTACCCTATGCTAGTACTGACTTTGTTCCTGATTTACTTCTCTTACAGTTTTCTCAAAACAGGAAAACCAAAATGTTGGAAGCTGTTTAGGCATGATGGTACTAATTTGACTCCGGGTGCTCCTTGATTTGCTGTTTAAACATAGATAAGGCATATGTTTACTTCTGTTTGCCATCTCCTGGTGTTGTCTATTTTCTTGCCTATTTTTAGTTAATGCTGAAAACCCACCTATGGCTGTGGTTCGGAAATTTGTCCACTTGCTCGATCAGAGTGATCAAGATTTTCAGGAGGAGCTTGAGCTAATGAAACTGCGTGAAGAAGTTGTAACTTTGATCCGATCCAATCAGCAACTGGAAAATGACCTCAATCTCATGGACATCAAAATTGGTTTGCTAGTGAAAAACAAAATTACATTGCAGGTAAGAAATGTGTTGTTGGGAGACCAGCTACACATTGAATTGAGCTGAGTGGTAGTTAGCATGGAGAGCTCCTGGCCTCAGATGTCAGTTTCTCAGGCCCAGTGGAAAATGTTTCCCTAGACTTACAGTTTTTACTCCCAGTATGTTCTTAGTCCATTACACTAGTTTAGTATATATCCCTATAAAGAAAACTGTAGGAGGAGAAGAAACGAATCCTGAAGCTAAAAAAGGCAATAAGACTATCTTGATGTAATGAATGCAACAGGTTTTGTATTTAAAGGCTTTGAAAATTCCTTTTTTTTTTTGCTCCTTTGTGGTTAAACAAGTCACATGCCACAAGCTTGCAGGCAGGGGGGTGATTTTGGAGGCAGGATACATGCTTGTGCCCCTTGGTTGCTTGTCAAAAAAAACAAAACAGAAAACAATAACAAAACAAAACAGACAACAGCAACAACCAAAAACTGCAAAAAAACCCCAAACAAACAAACAAAACCCCCAACAAAACAAAAACAACCAAAAAAACCCCACCAAACCCCCTAAAAACCTCTTGCTGATACAGAATTGTCTTTTCTTCAAGCTGAAGTACTGGCCAGCTTTTCATGTGGTCCTGGATTCATTACAATAGGCTTTTCTGAGTGCCAAATCTCAATTGGCAAATTGAAATTTATCTTAGAAGGAAGATGCAGTGGTCGAGTTGGTGCTTGCAGTGAAAAGTACCTTTGCTGTCAGAGTGTGTGGAGGTACTGGGCTAGCTGAGTATGGAGCAGTATTTTTAAACTGTAAGCCCAATTTAAAAAAGGAAAACATTTCCAAACATCCTCAAAATGCTACCAGCTCTGATAGTACCAGCTCTGCTGCCAAGAGTGACTAACCCTTCTAGGGTTTCAGACAAATTCACAAAGTCAGGAACAAAGCAGAACATGTACTTCCAGTTGGAGAAACTGTTGCCGTAGTGAACAATGCTTCACTCCAATAGCCCCAGGCATTCCTTGACCCTGTGTTTCCACGTCAGAGAGAAGTGGCTCTCAGATGCAGCTGTTTTCCAGTATTGCCTGTTAGAAACTTCTCGGAGTGAAATCTGTACCTATTCTTTCTTTCCAGGATGTTGTTTCTCATAGCAAGAAACTTACCAAGAAGAACAAGGAACAGCTCTCTGACATGATGATGCTGAACAAACAAAGGGGAGGTTTGAAAGCACTGAGCAAAGAAAAGAGAGAAAAGTTGGAAGCGTATCAGCATTTGTTCTACCTACTTCAGGTAAGCAACTTCCTACACTGTTCGGAAACCTTTTGTCGTAGAAGGTTATATGTCTTAGCAGAGTCTTTGCTTACGCACTGTAGTTGTCATACAAGCAGTAAGATTGGAAAAGAACTTTAAGATCAAGTCCAACCGGCAACTGTTTTGAGCCACCTTAGTTTTTAGTGACACCAGCAGGGACATGCACACTAAGTAATTTTTCTTGTTGTTGTAGACTAACCCAACCTACTTGGCCAAGCTGATTTTTCAGATGCCTCAAAACAAATCCACAAAATTCATGGATTCTGTCATCTTCACGCTGTATAACTATGCATCCAATCAAAGAGAGGAATACCTGTTGTTGCGACTTTTCCAAACAGCACTGCAGGAAGAGATCAAGTATGTGATAGCATACGGCGCATTCTGCTGTTGAATCCATTTTGGCACTTCCTGAAATTGAGGCCATTTTCATGTTAAGTCTAGTGCTTACACGCAGATAATGCTAATCTGTCCCTTCATTGTCCTCTTCCTATTTCATATCTGTTAATGTAGTCTATAAAAGAATCAAGTATGTCCATTGAAGATGAGGGCTTCTCATTTCAATCAAGATTTCACTGCTCAACATGGCAGCTGCTTTTGATCTGATGAAAAGTCATGCTAAAATTCAGTCTAATCTCAATTCTCCAGTGTCTGATTATAAATATATCCAACAAACTGCAAACTCAGGCTTTACGAGCCAGGAAGGAAGCTAAATATAAGCTCACTGTATTTCCAAAAGCTAACGGGGAGCCTGAAATTTCTATTGTTTGGCATTTCTATTTCCTGTCAGCGTTAGAAATTCTGGCTGTCCTCAGACATGTTTTGTTGGATTGGTTAGGCCTTAGGAGCTCAGTGTTACATGACTTCAGTTCTTTACAATGCAGAGTGGCACAACTTGCTGTGAGGAAGAATATGCAATGAAATTTTTGAGGAACTACCCTTAAGCATTTTTGGGAATGCTTTTTAAGCATGAAGATGATATATGCCCTGAAACAAATAACTACTTCTAAAAAACATGTTCCCTCCCCCCCCCCCCCCACACCCACACCTGAGACATGACCTCGGCGCCGC
>VZRX01016323.1:200887-218673 GCA_013398075.1 Notiomystis cincta
CCCCCAAAGTCATGCTCAGAGCAGTAGTCCAGGGAAGTGTAGGCAGTGACAGAGTTATGCATACCTCAAATTTCATATAGATTCTTTCTTCTTCAGATCAAAAGTAGACCAGATACATGAAATTGTGACTGGGAATCCTACTGTTATTAAAATGGTGGTAAGTTTCAATCGTGGTGCCCGTGGTCAGAATGCCCTGAGGCAGATCCTTGCACCAGTTGTGAAGGAAATCATTGATGACAAGTCACTTAATATCAAAACTGATCCTGTGGATATTTACAAGTCTTGGGTTAACCAGATGGAATCTCAAACGGGAGAGGCCAGGTATGGGACCTGTTAATACTGTATTTTTCTAAACATTGCTTAGCTGCTTTGCGTTGCTCACTTAATCATTCAGAACCATCCTTGGCTCCACTGCATGTATCTGTCCAACTGATCGTCTCGTCAAGACAGCTTTCATCTGAGAGTTCTACAGTTCATATCCTGGTTATGGTGCTGAGAGTATTGAACAGGAATGTCATTAAGCGATGAAAGAAGAAATGCTCTTCGGTGTTTTTCTATGTTAACTTGATAGTTAGCTATGAGACTCCCTCTAACCTAAAAGAATGTATTGTAAGAAAATATATTTGTGAATTGCTTCCATGTCAGTTCATGTTCACGTCATGCATGGCCTGTGCAAACAGGTGCTATTTGCAAACAGACAAAGCTGCTCTTGCTGGCAGAAAGCATCACATTGCAGTTCTCTTGGTCCTAACGCCTTTCTAATTAATGTCAGCCACTGATGACAGTTGTATTGAGCTATGTGATTTTGTGTCATTCTGGTTTCTTTTTCTTCAGTGGTTGTGGTTTGCTAGAACCTGAGGAGTCTGCTGGGTTATTGGGTTTTCTAACATATTAAAAAAAAAAAAATAGAGCCTTACAGATGAATGAGTTCCTCCATGTTTAAAGCAATCGGCAGTCATATACCTTTGCACACTTTATGCAAAATTTTGGACATGTTAAAAATGCAAGTGAAGATGTGTGTTCAGATTCTTCTCTGTACGTGAGATTTAGGATACATCTTTATGAATTACCAGCTTCATCTGTCTGTGTTCACTGGAACACTATGCAATACTTCAGCTGATTGAAAAAAAGATAACTATTCCTTCAGCATCATGTTATATTGATTTTATGGATGCTGCTTTAGCTTCTGCTTGTGTCCAAGTTTTCATCATCTTAATACCAAAATGCATAGCTTTCATTTTCACCAGTTTGCAGTCTGAAGTGCCACTATGTATTACAGATGGTGCTTTTTTTGCCTAGTGTGCAGGCTGTAAAAAAAGATTCAGTGGCCATTACAAGGGAAAGTAAATGAAGTAAAAGCAAAAGAATTTCAGCTCCGATGGTGCCAAACAGGTTAATTAAAGGCTATACATAGCTTTTGGCAGTGAATATAAGTGTGTTTCTATGTCAGGCTATACATTCTTGAAATGTACTAGTCTGAGTAATATTCTACTTTATATGTCTGACTTTTTCAAATAGCAAACTGCCGTATGATGTTACGCCAGAGCAAGCCCTAAGTCATGAAGAGGTGAGGACGCGCCTGGATGCCTCAATCAGAAACATGAGGACAGTGACAGACAAATTCCTGTCTGCCATTATTAGTTCAGTGGACAAAATCCCGTGAGTCTGATGCACCAGTGTTATCCCTGAGAAGTTGCTGGAGTCTTCATGCTTGCAGCAGTCTTATTTGACCTTTTCTTTCTCTCAGTTACGGAATGCGTTTCATTGCCAAGGTCCTGAAAGACTCCCTGCATGAGAAGTTTCCTGATGCTGGCGAGGATGAGCTTCTGAAGGTGAGGATCTATACACCTTTTGTGAATAATTGTCAGCCAAACTGGCTGTGGCAAGCACATCTCATTCTTCTCTCATTAGGTGTATGTATGGATAGGAGCACATGTAAACCTATTCATTTACCTCTGTGGATAGAAAATATTTTACATCAGGCTGTTGATGTTAGCTTCATATACATCACCTGAGATGATGTAATACATTGTTTAGGAGGAGATACCCTGTTGCTTCTGTTTTGCTAGTATCTTGGGCATTTGGTCCTTTAGGTTTCTTGACTTGGGGTTATTGTTGCTTGTAGAAAGTAAACCTTGGGTTAACTGGTGTGATCATGGTCTACTGCTCCTTCCTTAAAGAGACAAGTTGAAAAGTCTGTATGCAAAATTCTGATATTCCTAATGCCCCATCTGTAACACACTGGGATATTTTGACAGCAATATGTAGAGTCACTTCCCATGATGCCTAGTCAGTTTTGTATTTTGCATTTCAGTTGGTTTGGAGAACTGAAAGGATCCTATTACTAGTTGCTGTTAGGTGACTACAGCGTTGAGGTTTTCCCTGAAATTTCTTTGGTTTCATGGCTTGTGGTAAATTGTGAATTTATGTCCATGAATGCTTTACTTTTTAATACAGCATAGTTTGGTTATTAGAATACTTGACAACATCTCTTTAAGCTTCTCTGCCTCTACTTCATTGCAAAATAATTACCAATCTGAATGCTGTTTTCTTCTCTCTTCTAGTTCTGTGCTTTCCCATTCTGAGACATCGGTTCTTTCTATGCAGGTGAATTAATTTCTTCCATCTGTAAATTTAGGTGGAAAACTGCAGGTTTTGTTAATCCTCATGGAAACAATGAAACTGTCCACATGAAAGTCAAAACTGCAGTTGTGTGCAATAACTACTTGTGGATTTTTTTTAACAACCAAAGATACCCATATAATACACCGTTCTTTTTGCCCCACAAGTTCAAAAGTCATTAATTCAGTTTCTTTCATGGATGTTTTTTTTCTTTTTACTGGCAGTAAACAGTTTGACTGTTAACATCCCACGGCATAATTATTGAGAGTACAGCAGAAGCTTGCATAAAACACTTGTCAAAACATTACCTCACTGAAAGCAGTTGTTAATTTCTGTGACTGCTTAGCAAAGGCTAGGTTTTTTGTCCGTGTTTGTTCAGACCCCAATCTCTTCTATGCATTTAAGTCACATGGGAAGCAGGTGAAGCCAAGATTCACTGACCTGGCCTTCTGCAAATGAGCATGTGGTGAGAGAGCTTTTGCTTTAAATCTGCATGACGGGTTAATACATTTTCATTGGTAGAATTACTTTTGGCAAAATATCCAATACAGGATAGAAGAATATTGTGAGCATATGGATAATATGATAATCTCTATTTGTAGTTCTTTGAAATGTATTGCTGCTCACATTTGACTAGGTAAATTGGATTTTTGAAGCATCAAATGCCATTCATCTTTTGTACTTCTGATTTGCTTACTTCTGGATTAAATGGTTACTCACTAATTAGGGGTCTGTGTCTGAATATGTTGCTGGCTTATAGAAGAATTATTCTGAAAGAGAAGAGGGCTTTGGACGAGGAATGGAAAGTAATTTCCTCAGTTTAACTTCTTGGTGTACTATTCTTTCTCCCCTATTTTTGCTTCGTCAGAGATGGCAGCCAGTGCTGCGTGCTTCTTTAAAAATTAGCTCTTGTTCCACACAGAAACTTCATTATCAGATTCCTCTATACTGTGGTCATTCTGCCCTCTCTTAGGCTAACTCAATTACATTTAATTCTCCTTACATACTGTCTCATGCTCTTTTCAGTAGTTCATTGGTAACTTGTAGTATCTCCTGTCTGTACATTTTTTGTATGTTGGAGTTCTAAATCTTTATGCATAGGAGTATCTGCTGCTTTATTCTTCTGTGAGTGGTACTGCTCAGGCTTTCCTCTGTGTTGACTGCTCTATTGCATCTTTATGATTTTTGCTTTTTTTTTTTTTTTTTCACTGTAGATTTTTTGGGATGGTGTGTGCTTCTATACAGCAGAACCTTTGTCTTTGAAAGAGGCTTACAAGAAAATAATTTATTAAAACGCAGACTAGTTACAATAAAATTCATTTGGGTTCTGTACTGTTTTCATTGATGCGTTTCTTCTCTACATTCCCAGATTGTTGGCAACTTACTCTATTATCGCTACATGAATCCAGCCATTGTCGCACCAGATGCATTTGACATCATTGACCTTTCAGCTGGAGGTCAGCTGACGACAGATCAACGTAGAAACCTTGGTTCCATTGCAAAGATGTTACAGCATGCTGCATCCAATAAGATGTTCATGGGAGACAATGCTCATCTAAGCATCATTAATGAATACCTCTTGCAGTCATACCAGAAATTCAGGTATAAGACCATAGCTAATGAAGCTGGGAAGTTTGGCAGAGGGTAACATTGCAGGTATAAAGGGAAAATGATAAATTTAGAATATGGAAAATTCTGTCTCTGTCAAATAGGCAGTCTGTTAAAAATAAAGGAGATTTCATTCCAGACTGCCACAAGCATTCAGTGACAATGGCAGATAAAATGTGCCATTTTTGCAAAATTTATGAACAATACGTTGTATGTTAATGAAATTGCAAAGTCAAGAGTTTTGAGTGTCCAGAATAAAGATTGCTTTTGCACTTACTTATTACGGTACTTCGGACATGAACAACTGGAATGTTGTTACATTCTGATGTGCAGGGTCCAGTGTGAACCCTGCTTCCACATGAAAATCTAGTAGTGATCAGGAATAAAGCGGGTTGAGATTTAGCTATTCATGTAGTTGAAGTAAGCTTTTGTTCAAGAATTGTCCTATCTCCTGTGTTTTGGAAAAAAGGTAACCAGAGGTAGTTGGGGACAAAGGATGATAATACAGTGGGGGCAGGAGAATGAGGTCACTGAAGCCAGTCCTGTGAATTCTGAAAATGTGCAAATGTCAAAATGGCCAGTATCAGTGATTGAATTTACTAGGTTGCTTCTGATGTGTAAAACTAAAGCTGACAAACTGTGGTATGCCATAGTTTAAAGAGGAGAGACTATGCTTGAGATTGTCAAGGGAAGGTAGTACTCTTGATATATCACATGACTCTCAGAATCACACTGACTGTTCTCTCCTCCTTTGTTCTGAAGACGTTTTTTTCAGGTTGCCTGTGAGGTTCCTGAATTGCAGGATAAATTTAATATTGATGAATATTCTGACTTGGTGACTCTCACTAAACCAGTAATTTATATTTCTATTGGTGAAATCATCAATACACACACTGTAAGTATACATTAGTCACAGTTGTTTCTTATAAACAGTGTTTGCGAAGAAAATGCTGCTTCTGTGTGAAATGCAAAGGTACCAAATACAAGGCTGAAAGTTGTCATGATTGTAGTTTGTGAGAGCTTGTTGATTTATAGAGTCAAGTAATTTAGTTATGGCTTCACTAAGTTTCTTTTGAAAGCATTTGAGTATGTGATATTGGTACAGCTCTGAATGTTGACAGTGCTGCTTTGGAGTTCAGTGATTTTTATCTAAAAGGTACCAGCCTAAAGTAATCAAATCTTACTGTCTAGAAAAGGATGTACTGTTGAAACATAATTGGTTTTTCTGTTCATCTAGTTGCTCTTGGACCATCAAGATGCAATTGCTCCTGAGCACAATGATCCAATTCATGAACTGCTGGATGATCTCGGAGAAGTTCCTTCAATTGAGTCCTTAATAGGTGGTCTAGTTTGTTCTGCTAAAGTAATATGTGATATTACCTTAAATGACCTATACTGCAGTAAAGAAACAGTAAGAAATCATCACAGGTCATTTGGGAGTATGTGCTCTAAAAAGCAGCAGCAGATTCATTGCCATGTATTTTCCCTCCAGAATTTATTGCCTTAAAAAACCACAGGGTTTCTTTCTCTTCTCCCCACCCACCTCACCTCATCCCACTCTAGAAGTTTCTAGAAGACAGATATTGACATATTTTCTTTGTTCCATTACACTAGAGCCATTTCTCTGTACTTGTGTCCCTGTTCCAGTTTATTTGCAAAGATCCATCCTCCTTTCTGGAGATCTGTAGGTGTTCCTTTTAGAGTGTGGTAATAAATGTATGAAATAGCATGTGTTCCTTAAGAGTCTTTGGCATGTGGACAAGTAACATTTTTCCCCTCATTTAGACTTTTTTTTCCAAAAGAAAAATAGAATTTTATCCTCTTCTGGCTTGGGGAAGAAGGAATTAACATTACTGATCTGTGAAACTCTTCTGAAAACCTGAGCCACAGTTTACTGCTTCAGGATATAACGCATACTGAAAAGATGCACAAGTTTTTCTCTTTCATTGGTTTCTATGTTGCAGTTATTTGAAGTTTCTAGTCTAGTAGTGGGGAGGGAGGCAAACCAGGCACAGTTTTAGGAGAGGATGCTCTGACAGCAAACAGTTGAAGTTGCTTGATGAGAAACGTTGGAACCTTCTAAAGGAGTGATTGCTTGCACATTTTCTTACAAGCGCTGGCAAAGAACAGAATGTAAGAAGTGTGATCTGAACAAGCAAAGACCGTGGGGTTAGCTAGAACTTACTCTCCTTCCTCGTTTCATTTCTCCTGTGTGCATTGTGTCACTGTGGCTAATATGTCAGAGTTACATCTTTCTGCAGCCCTTTAAAAGATGGGAGGAAAAGTACCAACAAGTGTTCTGGTGAAAGTCCATATGCAATTAGAGCAAGAAAATTTCTCTTTGATGGGTTAGCTTATTTTGTTCAAGAGATGATGACGAGCTTGGTTGCTAGCAGGGGCTTTGCTCTTAGCTTGAAGCATTCATTTTGATGAGGACATGGACATACTGGCATCATCACATTTTTGTTTATAAATTACTTTTGGCAGTTCAGCCACTCTTCTCAGTGAGATACTGAGATACAGTGTGGAATACACGTAAATCTCTAAGGCATACAAATTGGTGATGTTGTGGTGCTTTTCTGGCCAATGCATTCTCTCAGATTTGTTATGAAAAAGTCTGTAATATATTCAAGATGATGTCTTTAAAATTTGGTTTGGGTTTTGAAGTGTCCTTTTGAAAGCATAATAAACAGTCTAGTTTTTCTGTGAACTGTTATGTAGGGAAAAATTACAAAGTCGTAACAGTCAAGAAGGTAAAGAATGTGATTTAATCTATAAACTCTCTCTGCTTGGCAGGGGAAGGTTCGGGCAATGTTAATGACCCCAACAGGGAAATGCTAGCAAAGACTGAGGTTTCTCTCACACTCACTAATAAATTTGATGTTCCTGGTGATGAGAATGCAGAGATGGATGCAAGGACAATTTTGTTGAAGTAAGTAAAACTACCTGGTGTGTTACTCAAAAGAGGGAGCAACTGGAACAGTTAATCTGTCTGTGAAAATAAGAGAATGGAGGCATAATTTAAAGAAATGTGGGGGGACTGTTACTCCAAATACACTGAGATTGTAGCCATGTCCTTTTCAATGCTGTGGCATGTCTTTTAATTGATGAAGACTAATAGCCTTTTTGAGAAGCACAGGTCTTACTACGCTAATGGAAAGAGAGCAATGGACTGTCAGGGATTTTATTATGGCTAGACTCTTTATTCTGGAATACTCTTTACTGGTAGTGACTCTTGGCTAGTTATAAGCAAATCCCTATTGCTGAGATGTATAGAGCAGTGACCTGACATTCAGATGCATGTTTACCTCCTCTGATGCATTCCTGCTCAGATGCTAGATAGTTTAATTGAAAAGTCTTTGGTCAGCATGTACTTGGCCTAGGCAGACAACTCATCTCCCAGAAGAAAATTTTGTGTCCAAAAACAACTTTAACTGGACTTCCTGGGAGGTACATCAGTATTTTCCTACCCACCAGACGAAGGTGACATTCATTTCAAAAGTAAAGAAAGCTGCACTGGTAGTTATCTAAGTTGTAGATGATGAGGAAGGTGTGTATGTGATGCAGTTTGTGAGATGCCAAAAATAATTCCAGCCTGACTGCAAAGATGCTATTTGGTTTCATTGTGTGGCTTAAGGACAGAAGTGCTTCGGAGTGGACACCAGCTGTGATTACATCTCAGCTCAAATCAAGGAATGACCTTGTCTTGTCAACAGACTGGAGTTGAGATCTGCTATGCACATAAGAAAATAATCCTTTGGAGGTTTTTGATACCTGTTATAGATCACTGAAGCACACTTATGGATGGATAATATTATAGAGCTTTTCTGGTTGCACAAGTGGTCTGTGGCTGCTACCTGCTTTATCTTTCATCTTGAATGCAGCTTCTGTGGTCCATGTGGCAGAACTGGGGCTACCTTGTAATATATGGGATAGCATCCTTGCTGTTTGAGGGAGTTTTGGGGACCAAATTGTGTGTATTACAGAGAGGAACCTTTCGGGGAACCGCTTTCCAGTAATGCGCTGTCCAAAAAGTAAAGTGGTTCTCGGGCTTCTGATGTGGTCTAGCCTATGAATACCTGAGTGCTCATCCAGTAATAATCTGACTTTAGATAAATCAATAACATTGGTATTGTTGCAGAACAGAAGAATATTAAAGGTCTTTCTTTTAAAATTTTTTTCTCCCGTTCTTCTTGATTTCTTTGCAGTACAAAACGTTTAATTGTTGATGTAATCCGCTTCCAGCCAGGGGAGACGCTGACAGAAATTTTGGAAACTTCAGCTACCTCAGAGCAAGTATGATGCTGCTTATCTGTTCTGGTTTTAGACTAGGGAATCATCATCTATCTAGATATATATAGGTATACATGGGACTCTCCATTTATGTATTGCAGTGAAGCTGTCTCCGCTGATGATGGAGCAGGGTGTAATGATGATCAGGAGGGTGTACAATGGAAGTAAATTGTATGTGTGAATCTTATTCCTGAAGTAGCTGCTAGAAGCTGTTTATGTAGAAGACCATTTTAGGTGGTAGGTAGGTTTCTGCTGGTTCCCATGTGTAGGATATGTTCATCAAAACACATTAATTCGAGTGAGTATGGGAATTGCCAATCAAAACTCTTTATCCTGTGTTATGCCAGAGATCAGACAATGTTTCTGCTTCTTTTTGTCACCTTAAAATTGATCTGCTTATGAACTTGCAGTTTTTTTGTTTTCTTTTTCTAGGAAGCAGAGCATCATAGAGCTATGCAGAAACGGGCCATTCGTGATGCTAAAACTCCTGATAAGATGAAAAAATCTATCACTGTAAAGGAAGATGGCAACTTGAATCTCCAAGAAAAAAAAGAAAAAATCAAGGCAGGCCTGAAGAAATTGACAGAACTGGGCCCAGTGAATGCCAAAAATAAATACCAGGAACTAATCAATGACATTGCGAAGGTATACCATTTGGTGGTTTCCTAGTAATCACAGTGGAGTTTTTCCACAGTTTGCAGCTTTGTGAATCTGGCATGAGTTTTCAGAAGGAGGCTGAGGTTTTCAGTAGCTAATTTATAGAGGAAAATGATACTTTTTGTTGCAGCATTTCCACCTCTTGGCATGTGGGAAGTCCTTTATTTTTTTACAACATTTCTGTTCTCTCAAATGACTGAGTTGCCACGTTCTCAGGTACTTTAAGAAAAAACTTAATAGCTTGCAAGGGAAGTCCTGATGTGTGATGTGTTTTTCTGCCCATTTCACTTATTTAAGTAGTGCCTCTACAAGCTTATTTACACAAGGAAGTTTTGCTCATAACTTTAGCCATCCTGTTATTTTTATTGAAACGTGCCCGTTCTAGAATACCTAAACAATAAGGGGGGGTGGCTTGGAAAAACTTAAAAAAGAGATCCAGTACTGTTGTACATTGCTACAGTGACAATGTACTTTATGTTACAGTGTTTACTGAAAAACTATTTGGAAAACATTACGTAAGTAAACCAACTAAATAATTGCCCTTAGGGATCTGATGAGAATTAATCTTACTGTAGATAATATGTGTCACAAATTAAAGTAGCAGTCAATGAATGTAGTGTTTTTTTGTTGAGATATTAAGGCAAGTGATGCTTAAAGGATGACTAACAGAGGAAAATAATGAAGTCTGTGTGCTGCTATGGTTGTAGTGTTTGATTTGTAAGATACTTTCCCTACCCAGTGCTGGCAAAATCGGTACTTTTATATCATGTGCTTTCAGTGCCCACTCTAGTCATCACAACTAGGACAGAACTGAAGTTTGAGAAAGCCACAAAAGGTGCAAATGTACTGCTGTGTAGAGTTGGTTAGTTCTGCAAGTAGTCATCACAGAGAAAAAGCTGTGACACTTAAATTGGGGCAAGTGCAACTGAGTGCTCAAGCCTGTAGCTTGAAGCAAGACTAAGCAAAACCAAATGGTGTGTTTTGAGTACTCAGTGGCTCTGGGATTGATCACCTGGAGAGATCAAATGACTGATAAGTCTCTGCCTGTCTTTCTCTGGATGTAGGATATCAGAAATCAGCGTAGATACCGTCAGAGAAGAAAGGCGGAGCTAGTGAAGCTGCAGCAGACATACAGTGCCTTGAACTCCAAAGCTACTTTTTATGGAGAACAGGTAGATTATTACAAAAGCTACATAAAGACCTGCTTGGATAACTTGGCCAGCAAGGGCAAGTAAGTATCTTGGAACCATAGAACCATAGAGTGTTTTGAGTTTGAGGGGACCTTTAAAGACCCTGCCATGGGCAGGGACACCTTCCACTAGACCGGATTGCTCCAAGCCTCATCCAACCCGGGCTTGAACAGTTCTGGAGTGGGGCAGCCACAGCATCCCAGGGCCTCACCACCTCCACAGGGAAGCTGTTGACTGCAGTTCTTTGAGTGCAACCATTCGGTTGAGTCCTTATCCATTAAGTGGTCCTTCTATCAAATCCATGTCTCCTCAATTTAGACACAAGGATGTTGTGTGGAACGTTGTTGAATGCTTTTCACAAATACAGGTATATGATTGTCAGTCACTTTTCCCTCATCCAAAAATGCTGTATTAACTCCGTTGTAGCAGGTCACCAAATTGACTAGGCACCTGAGTGAAGGTATATTGACTGTCACCACTTACCTCGTTTTCCATGTATCTTAGCATAGTTTCCAGGAGAATCTTGCCAGTCATGGAGGTGAGACAGACTGTGTTTTCCTTATTTTCCTTTTCCAGTTGGTAGGAGCTTCACTGGACTGCCACATTTTCTCAAATATGATGGATAGTGGCTTAGCCACTTCCTGCACCAGCTCCCTGAGGACTCACATGCACATCTCATTGGGGTCCATGGACTTGCACACCTTCTGGTTCCTTAGATGGTCTTTAACCTGATGACCTACAGCAGGTGGTTCCATGGCCCTAGAAGTGCTTCTTACAAGAAAGCATGTGTTGCTAAGAAGAACCATAATGCTATCTGTGCAAAACTCCTAGTCCAGGCTCTTTCCCACAGTGATAGTTTTAGTGAAAGGGTCTCGGCAGCAGTAGGAAAATACAGGGAGAGGTTGTTGCCATGAATGGGGTCAAAAAGACAAACTTGAAAGACTTTTTGGTCTCTTTGTGAGGAGGGAGTGCAGAGAGTCCAGTGGTATGAAGCTTGTTGCCCACATATGCACTTGCTACTCAGTCAGTCTGTCCTGTCAACCTTCTTAGGAACAGAGAATGAAAATAACATAGTTACCTGCAAGGAAACCCTTGATCACAAATTGTCCCATTTTTATGTTACATGAAGTCAGCTGTTATAGTGCTAGACAATTCAGATTTTCTGGAAGAAAAAGAAATGGTTGTCTTCTCCAGTGAACCCTTTTCATTTGCAGAATGAAAAGGCAAGCAAGTTTTCGAGTAGTCTCAGCTTTCTCCATGTCAGTTGTCATTAGACCCCATTTTACCTAATGAGAGATGGTACTGCTTTTTATGAAATACCATATCGTTATGTTTTGGGAGGTTTTTGTTTGTTTGGGTTTTTTTTGTGGTTCTGTTTGTTTGTGTGAATTATTATTATTATTACTACTACTACTACTACTATTACTGTTAATATATTATTTTCCCACTTAAATGTTATTGGTAAATAGTAGATAATTAAAGATCTGATCTGGGCTGCAAGTGCTTTGTAGGTAAATTCACTAGAAGAAGTACATCATTATCTATCATTAATCATAGCTCATTAGCTATACTGATGCTATCCCTTCTTTCAAATAGAATTGAAAATTTACTGCTCAAAATTTCTTTACTTGTTTGAGTGACCTCCTAATTTGGTTTGTCTTTTTTTCCCTAGAGTCTCCAAGAAACCTCGAGAGATAAAAGGCAAAAACAGTAAAAAGATTTCTCTGAAATACACAGCAGCTCGACTTCATGAGAAGGGAGTGCTTTTAGAGATTGAGGACCTGCAAGGTAACCAGTGAGTATCTTTTTAAAACTCTTTAGAGCTAAATAACCTTTTTGGGGGAAAAGGAAAATATGTATGCTGAATTCTCATCTTTTTCTTAGAACTAGTCTAGGTGCTGATAGTTGAGGACCAGAAATTCTGAGATCTGTTTGAGGTTGTGTCACATTGTCTTGCAACTTTGTTCTTGGAGTTTTAGTATTATTGGTAGACTTAGCTATTAAAGCTGAAAGAATTGTTTTGATGACTTAGGCTGGAATCCCTAGGGCCAAGAAACCTTGCATAGTGATCACTCTTCAGTTCTCTTTTTCTGGTTGAAGCAAAACGGTTCTTTGATTGAGAAGTGTAATGTGATTTAAACATGACATCCTCTTTCCCCCAACCCCCTTCTCTGTCACCCCCACAGTTATGGAAGGATATCTCCTTGGGTGAATTGTTATTATGGTTAATAGCTTTCATTGTTGAAAAATCAGCTTAATGCTAGCTTGAGTTTCTCCAGCTGTAGTTTGCTAGCCTTGAGAAGTGTGAAGTATAGGGGAGCTGCCTGTTACTAGAATTTTTTCAACTCTGAATCATACTTTGTGCACTAAATGAGGCATGAATATGCAGCACTAAAATAGACTGCTTAGATGGTAAAAGCTAAATTAAATTACCCTGTTTCCTGCTGTGCTTGTGTGAAGATGTGATCTATCAGACATAGAATCTGTCAGGCTTCCACTCATTGTTGTATTGAGTTTGGTTGGCTTTTACGGGCTCATTCCAAATGGGGATGATGGAATAGAGAGTTAAGAGTAGTATTCTTAGAAATTTATCTTCACATTTCATCTCGTATATTCCCTCCCTGTGATTTTTCATTTCTCCAATTTCATAGGTTTAAAAATGTGATTTTTGAAATCAGTCCAACAGAAGAAGTAGGAGATTTTGAGGTTAAAGCAAAATTCATGGGGGTACAGATGGAAACCTTTATGTTACATTATCAGGTAAGAACTGTCCTATTTAATAGTGTCATGTAAGTTCCCCTTGCCAGACTTTTCATCAAAATAGCAATGACATATTTTTTGTCTAAACAGTCTGAAAAATGCTCTCAAAAATAACCCATTTGTTGCAGGTGAAACAGATGTAACACGTACAGGGGATCCAAACTGCTTTTTGTTTCTTCACTAATGAAAGCGTGATGTTGCTCTGTGTTCTTAATCACATTTACACATACGCACACAAAACAAACACTTGAGTTTTCAACAACTTCCTGCTAGAGCAGAGAGCTTGGGAGTCTGTGGAAGCAGTCACCTGGGCTTGTGGATGATGGCTTCAGCCAGTCATTATGTATTGGTATTCTTTCTGCTACCCTGTACTTACCCATTTCTTTCCAGTTCTTAGGTGTCCTCCTGAGGTGTCAACCTTTGCTTAGGCCACCAGAATAGTCATGCTGACTGACCTTTTCCCAAACGGTTCCCTGTTCTTTTTCTCATGCCAGTCATGTTATGCCTGGTGTCTCTGTCCCTTTCTTCCACTTCTTTGTCTGCCCCCTGTCCATCTTGGTCTTCATTAATTTTGTTAGTTGTGGAAGCCTCAGACGTCTCAAAACAGATCGTGTGCAGGAGCACCTTGCATTGCAGTTAATCCACGCCATCTAACTGGCTGCTAGGATGGGCAGCTGCCTCACACCTGTCATTCGCTTTGAGGACTCCCTTAGTTTGTTCCAGTCCTAATCCATCAGAGCTGGGCATGTTCATGGGGCTTCCCAGAGTCACTCACTTCTCAGGCACTTGGTTTATTGTACCATTATGCTTTTGTAGCAGTGCTTTGCAAATAAAGTAGATGTTGTCAGAGGACAGCAAGAAGGGATACAACATCACACCCACCCACCCACATGCCCACACCTATCCATCCTGTTACCTGCAAGAGTGGGATTGCTGAAAGTATTTAATCAGTGAGATAAAATCGGTGCAGATGCATCGCTGACAAAGCAAAGTATAACTAGAAATACTGCCTACATAAGCACCTCAGAGACTGAATCAACACCATATGCATAGTGACTGAGATGCCCTTTCTTTTTTTACCCTAGATTGGAGTGCTGTAAGCCACTTCCCTGAGATCTGTGGCAATTAAAGCTTTCAGAAAGGGACACTGTGGACTGTTGTAATGTTTCATGGGTACATGATAGAATTAGGCACATTGGAAACCTAAATGTTCTAAATGTTACGTCAACCTTACGGCTACTATGCAAATGACAAGGCTGGAGATGGCTAGATTTGAAATTTGGATTTCTTTGAATGGTTTTCTATTTCTGCTCTCTTTCATAATTTTATTGTAAAAACCCAGCCTTAGAATATTTTTTACACAGTTAGAGTGGCTCTTTAATGAGTCTCTCACTTTCCTATCTTATGCTGTGTACTTTTTAGTTGATACTCCTTAAGATTCTACTCTACTACAGGTTCTTTTATATTCTCTGTAAGCTCTTGAGGATTCCTCACTCATTAAGATGTTCTCTTTGGCAGGATCTCTTGCAGCTGCAGTATGAAGGTGTTGCTGTCATGAAGTTGTTTGATAGAGCAAAAGTGAATGTCAATCTTCTGATCTTTCTTCTGAATAAGAAATTTTATGGGAAGTAAACAACCTCTGCCAGCAAGTCCGTGAAAGGGGAGATGGATAGAAACCTGCACATACAACTTTTAACGATGTAGTGATGTATCAGTATATTCCCACCCTGTGCTAATTGTATCAAATGTATCATGAAGGAGGACAAAGAACCTCTTCGAAATTGAGAGCCCTGAATGAGTCTGGACGGAGTTGGTTTCTTGTTTATTTATAATCTTCAACTTTGAAGATCCCCCTTTAAAGAGGTTATTTTAGAATGTATTTTTACTTGGGTTTGGGAATTAAACTAATATTAGAGTATACTTAGGCCATCTGAATGCTTAATTTACCTAATTGTGTGCTTTGTGAGGCTTGAATTCTTGTTGCCTGTGCTGGCACTGCATAGAGTTCTGTTAGCCTCTTCCTGGGAGCCAGAAAAGGCTTGCAGGTGATATTTGGACTTGTTATTCTCAAGCAGCAGTGACCAATATAAAACATGGCCCAGGTTTGCAAGCTTGCATTGGTAGAGGTGGCAGTGACCAGTTGCCAAGATTAGAACTACTGTGGTCTGTGTAATCAGTAAGCATCATAAATAGTTACTGAACTATTTGTGATTATGTACTACAGCCACATATAACAGCTTTAGTGTCTCATTTTTCTTGATTTGCTTCTGTTTATCACGCAGTAGTAATTTACAGGTGCCTCCTTAAATGGAGGGACCATAGAATGTATTTACTCATGCTTATAGATAAAAATACTTTGTGGAAAGGGAGGGAAGCTGAAAAAATGTCCTGAGACATGTTAACTTTTAATGTTGCTTGCAAAGCATTTAAAATGTAAAATTGACTCTTTTTTTCCAGTTTAGAGCGATGTTCTATATATCTGTGTCTGATGCAATGTTATGCTCTACCTACAGACTTGTCCAAGGAAGAAAACTATCTCAGATCAGCTTTTAAAAAGTTAATTTTTTCTAGCTATACTCAAGTTCCTGTTTCTTTTATTATTTCATGGGGGGTTAGTCTATGCTTTTTCACAGTGGTGGTGGTGCTGGCTGTTCTGCTGTATCAAATAAAAATGCAGAGACACTTAAAAAATGTAATCTGTCCTTTAAATTCATTTGTCTCAGCTGTTCCCCCAGGTTTTTTTCTTAACTTTTTCTTTAAGGGACATATCTTCTGCAAATTTCAAGTTTGCCTGCTTGTTCAGGTTACTGTTCAGAGTTTAAATGAACTGTTTGACCTACGCTGAGGCAGTTCTTTCAGCTTAGATCTCTTTTTCTCATGAAAGACACTCCTAGTATTTGGAATGGCTTTGTCACTGAGTATATAATTTGCTGCAGTTCTCTAGGAAGGAAATACGTAAACCTGCTGGTGTTTAGACTGTATTTAAACATACTCTGATGTTGGTGTATGTGTGGTACAGCCTGATAACAAAAATTGCTTAACCAATTTTCTTTGCCAGGAAGATCATGTGAAACAGAGACAGGTCAAAACTGGATTTCCACTGAAATCTGACAAAGAGGTTTGAAATGGCATAAAGGACTTGCCTTGGGGTTTTTTGGGGGGGAGGGGCTTGTTGGTTGGTTGGTTGGTTGGTTTGTTTTTGGTTTGGTTGCCTTTTCCTTCCCTGTGTTCTGCTACCCAAGGGCTCACTGGAAGGACTGAGCTCTCCTTGCTGCCCTTTCCTGGGCAACTCCTGTGGTTGTTCAGCATGCAGGCATGAGTGGCAGCCCTGTGTCTCAGGGCTCATGGCTATTTTTCCAGTGGGTGTAGCAGTGAGTGCTGTGAGTGGTGAGTCCAGGGTCAGTGGAGACTGGGGGAACGTGGCAGAGCTGAGGCTGAGTGGTAGACACTGTCCTTGAGCCTGCTGCCCCTTAGCTGTGGGGCAGGTGCCAGCCTATGGAACAGGGGAGGGACTTCAACCATTTTGGGGGACTGCCTTCCCTTGATTTTTCTAGTAGAGTACCCCTTTTTGGGAGTGGGTTTATGCACATGTAAATGGCATTATTAAAGCAACATGCTCCTGTCCAGGGCAATTGCACTCATTTTGTGCCTTCTTTGTGGATGAATAGAAAAGATGGGGTAGAGCAGTCTGGGAAAGGTGATTATGTGTCGTTAGTGACACTCCCATGTCACTGGGGAAACAGGTGAGTGGGGAATAGGGATAGGCATGCAGGATCCCCCCTGAAAAGGGAATTGCAGCCCCAAAAATGCCCAAAATTCATGGCAAAGATGTTAAAAAATATTTTAAAACCTGCAAGTATGGGTGCAAGGAGTTGAAATAGAAAAAAAAAAACCTTACTTTTTTTACATATAAATTACTTTCGATATGTCTAAGTTGTTTTAAAAAGAGTAACAGCCCCAGCGCTCAGCCCGGAGCGGCTCCTCCCACCCGCGGCGATCCCGTCCCTCGGAGAAAGGTCCCGTTCCGGGGGGACGCGGCGGGCAGAAGGCTGCCGAAGGTGGGGCCACGGGGCAGAGGGAGCGGGCGCTGCCCTGCCCAGGAGGCTGCGGTGGCCTTGGGGGTGCCAGGGCCGGGGGGGCCTTCGCCGAGCGGATCCGGCCCCGTGTGGGGTCTTCCAGCGAGGTTGGGAAGCACCAGGCTCCCGCCCTCTGGGCTTTATTCTCCGGTGCCCTGAGCCCCGCGGCTGCGGGGAAAGGAGGGGAGGATGGGGAGAGAGGGAGGGGCTGAGGAGGGATCGGGAGGGGAAGGAAAAGGCCGTTTCGGGGGCAGAGGGAGGGTGGACAGAGGAGGAGGAGAGAGGGAATAACAGAAAGGGATAACGACAGGAGAGGAAGGAGTGTGGGGCGGTCGGGTTTGGGGGGCAGAGGGAAGGGGAAAAAGAAGGAGAAAGGGAGAATACGGGGAGAATGAAGGAGGGATAGAGTGGGGGACAGGAAGGGAATCCTCACCTGGGGACCCCGGACAAGGAGCTCCTGCCTGAAACGTGCCTAGAGTGAGCTTGGAGTGGCTGGCGAGGCGATTTCCGAGGATTCACTCAGGCCCCACGGACCCCCCACTCCGACCCTGGGGCCTGGGAAGGGCAGAGCCCAGCGCTG